>VVHJ01028894.1:18408-35546 GCA_015107715.1 Tylochromis polylepis
TAATAAGGAAATGGGGGGGGGGGGGGTGTAATACTGAGAATATTATCCAAAGGCTCAAACTTCAGATGTTTATGGGTGAGGGGTTTTTTAGCCATAGGGAATCTGGAGGAATTTCTGAGGAATTCCATGCTTTGCCCAGCAGCAACTATTTTTGTGACATCCTATTAGCATATTTAGTGATATCATTACTTTGGTGACTTGCCTGAAATCTATAGTTGTAATCTATAGCTGTTACTTTTTGTTTGTTTGTGTGAGCAAAATCACAAAAATCAACATTCCACCTTCTTAGATGTCCAGCAATGCGCCAGTCAATTGTGTAGATCATCAAATGAACAGATACATGCACAAAGCTCCTTCATTTATCAGTTCACTTTTAACTTTTGTCTTATGGGATTAGAGTAGTGTCCTGGAGCTGGTAGTGAACCCAACACTGTCCCTGCTTTGTTGGCATGGGTGGGAAAAACACTAAGCCACAATGACCCGGCTTGTCAAACATGTCCTCCAAACATGTCATTCTGAATCCCCTTCAAGAGCTGTGCTGGGCCGTGCTACCCAGGGCCCTGTTAACACTCCAAACATTCAGAGTCACAGACCCATGTCCCCAGCCGTGCTCTTTAAACAGTTGTTAAAACTTACAGTTTTGCAATGTCAACAGCCTGAGAACGACCCTTCTGGGGCTGCTACTGCACTATATGCACAGTGGAACCCCAATGCAGAAAAGGAAAAGGGGAAAAAGAGAGGGAAAGGGAGAAGGACAGCATGTGTGAGAGGAAAGCAATGGATGGATGAAAAACTTCATGCAGTGGCTGTGGTGGCCCCTGCTCTCCTCTTCCTGTCTACTTCATGAAGGATCTGATTGAGAGACAGACCAACCCAACTCAGACCCATTCAACCAAAATGCTCCTACGCCTCTGACCTGCTGTCTAAACCCCCTAAATTAGACTACTGAGACCCTAGGAGCAAGGCTTAAATTACCAGAACCTGTGAAACCTTGGCAACCCTCATCACCCTGAATGGAAATGCTGTGCAAATAAAAGCAGACTGGCCTGTCTTCGCTCTCTCTCTGCCCACAGATGGATGGTGAAAGGCAACATGAGCCTCCATGGCAGAGACTGGAGGAATAGTTAGCGGGTTTCCCTTCTGGACCCTATAGATCCCAGAGTCTACGTTAGTATACCCCATGGAAAGTCTAGCCTGTCTGAGGAGTCTCTGTTGTTTGCCAATGCAAGCTCAATCTAAAAGAACAAAAGGAACTGAAAGACTCACAAGGTGACAAAACAGTGTGAATAATGATATATGTTGAATTAAGATGAAAATTTGTCAACCTGCCACTTTAGGGATGCATTTTGATTACAATTTAAGAGACATTTTAAAGGCTTCTTGGTAAGCCCCATGACCCCGCTCATATCCTACTCTCATGTCTCCCAGAGGAAAGGGATAGCACAGAAGATTTCCCCTTTTTAAGGGAATGTTGGTGGCAACAAGACATGTGGTAGACCACCCAACCAAATCATTTTACACTTACGTTGTGATGCTATTCATGTAACATGGAAGCTAAAAACGCATAAATGCAGACTTCCAGAGACACACAAGCATTTCTCCACACCTCTACACATGCTCAGCTGGCTATTGTCTGTCATACATAACAAGGTTAAAAGAGCCTGCAGACAAACAGATACTGAGCAGGTGAGCTCACTAGACAGCCTATGTGCCTGTGAATGTTTTTAGGCACTGGCCATGTATATGGAAACTGAGGCAAAGGGTGATAGCAGGGGGTAGATTAGCACATACCCCACAGTGTGATCAAAAAGGAAAATAAAAATGTATTGTGGACGTAACAGAGCAGAATCAAAATTGGCCCCACTGGGCAACAAGAAATGGCCACCACTTAGATGCATGAAACCCAGGACTTTATGCAACTCTTTTCGTTCTTATTAATGTTTTTTTTCTTCATGCTCGATGTGATGAAAGAGAAATGTAATTCATCTGTGAATGTGTGAAGACAAGCTTCCTCCCCTTCCCTAACGTAAGGTGTCGGAAATAAGAGAAATGATTATGGAAGGAGAAGGGAAAGGAAACTTAATGGGAGGAAATCGTTTAGACTTTTCAGTCATATTAATGTCCTCATGTCTGTTTCAAATCATCCTTGAAGGTACGGACACACTAGTCTATCAT
Source organism: Tylochromis polylepis (assembly GCA_015107715.1). NCBI lineage: Eukaryota > Metazoa > Chordata > Actinopteri > Cichliformes > Cichlidae > Tylochromis > Tylochromis polylepis. The sequence continues at coordinate 20,584 of VVHJ01028894.1, forward strand.
AAGACAGGGCTTTATTGCAAACCTGTTCAACACACAAGTTTTGGTGTTGTGCATAACAAAATATGTTCTTAGAAACTGCAGATTCACAGGAGATGCAGGAGACTGAGTGCAGTTTGGAATTTGTAGTTATGGTTTGATGACCTCCAAGTCACTTGAAAAGAAACTGTTATACTGTTATATTGTCCTTCATGTAAAAAAAAAAAAAACCCAACTGGTTTACTTAACAATGTACTGTAAATGCATATAATGGGAAATCCTTACAATAGTCTTCAAAAAAAGCCCTCCAACCTTTCTTTTGTACATTAAGACACCCTGGAGTCAAAACTTCAGCTGCTGCCTCTGCTTGTTCACCCTGCCTGAGGCCCTGTGTCTTCTAAAGACCTGTTTGTTCACAAGTGGAGCACAGCAGGTGTTTGAGCAAAGTGCAATGTGGAATTGTGCATCCCACTGCTGCTGCAAGACTCATTTATTGAAATGTTCTCAATTTCTCAACAAAATACACTACGCTTTCAGGCTAGTGTGTACTACTTCCCCATCACGAATCTGTAAAAGATGCCAGTGGTGGAAAGGCACATCTTAAGGGGAATGCAATTCCCCATAGAACATATTATTATGGTCTGTTCTAAAGCAAATTATTCAGCTGTAGACCTTCATTTTACTTGTCAATAATGTGCTCATAATTGGGAGGCATTGTGCATTTACAGCAGGCCTGCTCCTTAGTCCCTGCTCCTGGTTCAGGACAACCTTTGCCAATAATAAAGTGGAACCCAATCAAATCAAATAGACCAGTGGATCTTTACCGAGTAATTGGGGATCTGTGTAATCGTTAACCTTGGCTCAGTGTAGGAAGTTAATGAATCAAATCAATACCTCTCTCTACTGATCCATAATTATTTGAAAAGAGATGAAAAATTAAACAGGCCGAGCCTATGAGGTTATCATGCCATGCAATTAGTCCGCCGTAGGGAGATTATGTTACCTAGATACCATTGGGGAAGTATAATTTCTCTTACAGATGGAGTTTTTTTTTTTTTTTTAATGAAGAGTGCAATTACCTAAATAGGTCAGCCAAAGACACACTGCTGCTGTTGCTGCTGCAATAGCAGCAGCATGCTGCCTCTTAACATACCTGAGAGAAAGCTCATGGAGAAAAAAAAAGAGAGAGAGGGAGAAAGAGAGAGCACTGTCTGCAACTGTTGCTACTTCCTTCACTATCGTCCTCTTCATCTTCTTTTTTATTGTTTCTCACTCTCCTACTGAAGCTCCCTGGATGGCACATTTTCTGGTTTTCCCTAATTAAATAGTGCATATTTCTTGATGCATGCTCAATCATCCAGGTAAGTAAATCCCAAAAATGTTGATTCTGTTCATCTGGACGTGGCGTTTTCAGTGGGAGAAACGTTTCGTCACTCATCCAAGTGACTTCTTCAGTCTCAGCTGACTGCAGGTTTCCCCAACCTAATAAACAGCAGATTTGCATAATGACTGAAAGTCGTACCACTGAAGGAACAATGGGCTGTGAGGTCAGGAACATTGTGCATACATTTAAATCTTTGCTTAGCAGAAAATTAAACTTTCCTCCAAATGTTTTCTCCAAATCAATTCGGTGATTTGTCATGAAAACAACATGTGCAGTAAACTGAAAAAGTGCTGTCTGCTTGAAATCAGCAAGAGTGATTTTTTTTAACGCTTCTTTGTGCTGTCCCGCCATCCACTGTGATACATTATGTTGTTGATTGTGTCATCATTTATGAATTTGATTTTTCTTCCCATAATTGTAACAGCTTATAGAGCTTGTACCGCAGTTTTTCAACCACACTAGTAATGCTTGAACTTTTTATTTTTTTTAAATGAGTGCAGTGGATAGAGTTTATTTTTGTATACAATATACATTTTTCCACTGAAGTTTGAAAATTACCTGGCGAACCAGACAAATTATACTTATGGGAAGGAGTACAATATTAACCCCTGTATTTTCTTGGAAGCCACTCCACTGTATGATATCTTGAGATTCACTTAGAAGCTCGTTAAGAATAAATAAAAGCATTACATTGCCACTACTATTGTTGTGCTGTGAAATTTCCATAACCACTTCCATTTTGTGTTTATATTTTGCTATGCGGTTGCAATTAGGGAAAACATATAGCATACACTGAGCTCAGCAGGGCACCAATACTGACAAGCAGGTAACCGAGAGTGGGTACTCCTGTAGTCTTAGCCTTATAGTCTGCACTGAAACACAGACTGCAAGGTGATGTAGCTGTAGTGAAAATTGCGGCGCATAAAGAAGGGGAATTAAAGAACAGCCGTGAAAGGGGGCCACCTATAAATACGTTTTTTGTTACATCTGATCCAAAACCAACCCTGCAAAGTAGGTGTTAATCTCTGCATGCATGATATGATTGAAAGGAAAAAATTGGCACGCGCATCCTCTCCTCAACACGGAACGAGTGACCTTGTGAACCGCCAAATGGTGCCTGTTTCAGGTTCTTAATGTGGCAGGTGCCTTGATCACGATTCAACCAATTTGTCAACAAGCGCTGCTTTCCTGAAACTTGGCAGAGACTGCATCATGGATTCCAAGTTGAAACTTGGACGATCACATTCCGAAGCTGGAGGAGTTTTATTTGTCTGTGATATACACCCCTTTGTTGTTGTGCTTGAACTGCACTTAAAAAAAAAAGCACACTTTACCATCGCACAGAGGAAAACATCAGATAATACTTCAGGTATCCCGACAGAGAGTAAATTGATCCAGAATGATAAGATCCGCAAATGACAGGGACGCCGTATTCATCCTGTCTTTTTTTGATGGACAGGCTCTGCCCAACCCTCCTACACACTGACACATAGGAAATATGTTTCAGGGAATGACACTAGCATACCCTCTTACACTTAATCATTGTCAATCACTCCGCGCACTTGGCTCATTGGGTAATAGGAACAGATCCAACATCACATCCCCTCCAATCTGTTTGGCTCTCGCACGGGAGGTGCATGCTGTTTTCATGCCTGTGTGGGATGGCTTCAAGCTGTTTTCTTATCAAAAGGCCCATTCAGACATTCTCTTTGAGAGGCATCGCAAACCTCAGATCTCACAGCCTCCGTTCAACCACATGTCTTCATTTAAGAGGCCAGAATCAGATTTGCTGCCACGAAGAGCTGTCACTGTTAAAGAATGGGATGTGATTTATCATTCTAAACCACACACAGAAAAGATAACCAGAGCGCTAGCATTTGTACACATATGCGCACCCAAGCACACACACGCATCCGCGCACCGACTCCCCACCCCTTCACCCTTACACCTCATATAAATACCTAAAAAAATAGATCAACACATACTCTCAAGCTCACTCATCCCCTGGCTCAATCACTCCTATATGTTTTCACACAAAACCACAATTTCACACAGAGGCTTTTTTGCCCCACACTCTTTTGCAGTGAAGAGTTGGATCACATGCTTTTTACAAACTGCAACTACATCACCTTCCACCCAGGGATCCTGTCTAAACGTTCTCTTTTAAACCTCCACTAACAGTCTCATCATTGATTTTATGTCTGTGTTTTTTTTTCTTCTTCTTCCTCGGGTTGTAAGCAAGCAAACACAGCTGAACCCTAACACCCTGTGTCCCACTGTGTCTCCCTCAGGGTGTTCTCATCACAAAACAGCTACACAACAACTCCAGAGTGAGACACCCTCAGCAGCACAGGCCACAGAAAGGCAAAGGTGACAGGAGCAGGTTTTTTCACCATTTCAAAGGTACAGAGCCATCAAATAAACTTCTTGCTCTCTCAACATTGGGAGGTTGAGCATAGTTACTTACTCCAAAGAAGTAGTTTCTCTTAACTCTATCCATTTCTCACTTTTCACCCTCCCATTTCTCTTTCTCTCACAATTTCGCTCTCGCGCTCTCCAGTTGCTGCTTATTATTTCTTTGTGGAAGAGTATGTGATTGCCAAGATTGCTTGGTGGCTGTCTCGTCTGAAGTTGCCTGTTTCAACGCAAAGGCAGAAAAGACTCAGATTCTCCACTTTAGATCTCTCAGCCTCTTTCTTCTCCTTGCCCTTTTGTGCTCTCTCTCTCTCTGGCGCTTTTTCGTCAACTGTCTCTGTGTATAGTGGTTTCAGTGGGGTAAATAATCATCATAAGGTGTGTTTGGTGGGGAGTGAGGGGTGTAGCGAGGAGACTAAACTTGCCAAAGACTGCAAGTGTAAGGCTTGTCTCCTCTCCCGTCCCTGTTAGCTCAGCCATTTTTGAGCGGTCAGGCTGTCTTGCCACAATCACACGCTGGCGCCACAATTGCCTAGCCCCAACTGCAACCCTTTCACTGTGTAATGAATACATCCAGAAATAAACTAACCACTCATGCCCCGCTGCTTGCCCCCTGTGCGCATATGTACAGAAGAAAGACTAGAGTAATATTTGCGTTGTGCCGTGGATAGTGGTAAGCTCACCTGGCGCAGGGACGTTGCGTTGCGATGGCGTGGTTGTGGTTCCAACACAGAACCAGTCAGTGAGAGAGAAATGGCCACTGACTGGTGTCACCTTCTGGTGTGATCGCGCAGACCCCTGGTCGAGGGAATGTTTGGGAGGAATGAAGATGACCAGAGAGGAAGAGCGGTGTTTATGACCCCTCAGAGATGTTGATGTAGAATTGTGCTCATGTTTAAATGGCACGTACACACCAACGGGTGCATACAAAATATACGTACGTGAGGAAATATTGGACATTTTGCTGTTCAAGTAGCAGAGTGTAAGAAAATGATTTTTGTGTTATTTAATTCTGGCTGCATGTGTGTTTAAATGCCACAAGAGATAAATATACCTGCACCAAACTCACCGGCTTGAGTCTTGATTGTGCATGAGGAGGTCGGATCAGAGCAGTAATTTTCCACCTTTACACTCAGCCTTCTTGAGTGTACCTTAAAGGGTGTTTCTATGAAGCACTGCATGATTTTATGTTTGTGTGTGTCCATTGTATGTTTTCTATGCTTGCATGTATTTTGTCTACATTTGGGTTGGTTTTTCGTGTGTGTGTGTGTAGTTTTTTTCCATTTGTTCTTTTGCGTTGCTGTTTCTTTATGTCTTCTGCTGTGCTTGTTTGGCAGTAGCTGCGCTCCTTCATTTAAGTTGTCGTTTGATTTGTTTATTTTCATCTCATCTCTCGAAGCAAATAAAAAAAGAACACCTATGAAATCAGATACCACAACATTTATTTTGCATTTCCATCTGTAATAAATGAAACCAATTAAGCCGTACTTTTAAATTAGGGAGGAGGCAATCCTAATTTTCTCCTTAAGTGCGGTTTCCACGGCAATCAGAGGCCTCTGCAGGGGGTCGGGAATGGAGGCGTTGGGTGGGAGCGTGCACAGCAGGGACAAACTGACTGAGTGCAAGAGCCTACTGCACTTGCAGCTGAATCTTCTGCTGGCATGCACTTTCTCTTTCACATACACACGCATATGTCGGTGCGCACACACATGCACACTCAGAAACTCAGAAGCAGTCAACATCACACAAACACTTTCACATATTCTCTCTGTTCATTCAGCCTTATCTACAGGCTTTATGTGAAACTGAAGGTTATAAAAGTGTTCATATTTATCTTATTGTTGTCACTTAAAGAGATGACGGTTGAGTGATTCACACAGTGATTCTCATAGTCTTTCTAATATGTATGTCTGACGCTGAGACATCCTCTTATGTGTCGGCCTGTTCTTCTTATTTTCCTATGAATTAATTTGTCCCCGGGCAAATGTGGATATGACAGCTTCCTCAATCTGTTAGCAGAAGTGTTTACGGTTCCAGTCAGGATATTAGGAAACTTGGCCCTGTGTCATTGTTTCTTGTCACGTCTGGCTGGATTCTCTTTTCCTCTTACGAGTACGAACTGTGATTTTTAAACAGACAAATTTTATTTAACCGCACATGAAAATAAGTTACTCTTTGTTTTGAGAAAATCAGCTTTGCCTAAGATGATAGAAGACTGGCACTGTAATCGAAAGGGGGAAAAAAAAACACCTTTAAATGTCTGTATATTGAAATAAGTGCTAAGTGACATCAGACAGTTTCATTTTGCACAACGACTTCAAAATTAATAAACAAACTAACTGAACAAATAGAAGCTGTGCTGAAATGTTGACCGTGTAAACAGACATACAAGCAGGCTGGCCAGTTGTGAGTATTTATAGCGTCAGTTTGGCAGCTGTTACAGGAAGCTCAGCTTTTCAAAGTGTTCTGTAGTTTGAAACAACACGGATACGTGTTTATGCATTTTTCTATTTAGTGTTACGTGAAAGCTAAACCTGAAATTTTGAGTCTTTTTTTTTTAAAGTCTGTGTTTATTATTTCAACATAATTCATCAGCTGGATTTATTTGTGTACACTAAAATAAACATTCAGCGTTTTGTTGAAATGAAAGGGCACTTGAGGATAAATTAGCATTTCTTTTCCCTTTTTTACATTTTTTGATCATGCATAAGGTTAGAATGAAAATGTAATTTATGGTGCAACTTTTCCCTTACCATAGTTGACAGAGATAAAACAGTAAAACGATAATTCATCGTTATAATTAAGATGTAAATTTAGCTTTTTTTAATTTTTGTATATTTTGTATTTTGTTTTTGACATATTGTCAGTGTATCTTAAAACATACACCGCACTGCAAATGACTAATCAATGACCAAAATTTAAAATGAGAGAACATAGCAAATGTTGCATATACTCAGTCAGTATCACAGGTTGTGGTCTGTCATATCAAACTTCAAGAATTAGTGGTAAAGACAGCCAAGCTTTTTAAATAGAAGACATCTTATTCCAACTTTACTTTGGCACCTCAACAGAACTTTCCCTGTAAACAATTAAAACTTTCGTCTTGAACATGACTCTGATACCTACAATTTCTCTAGTCTGGCAAGCATTTAGCTTTTTGGTGACAAAAAGACAGAAAGGAAGGGGGGGAAGCTGGCATTCAATCTATCACACCGGATCTTACATAGCTGTCTTATAGTTTGAGAAAGCAGCTCAGACACAACAGTTGCCAGTCAAACAGAAGTATTCCACAGGCGGAGGAAAGGAAAGAGAGAGGCATGGAGAAAGAGAGGGATGAAAAGAAAAAGAAAACGCACAGGCCTTCCCTCGGAAGGGTATTCATAGAGTCTGGCTGTTTCAGGTTCATCTCTCATTACTCCTGGGTGCTCTCTCAAGCTTAGCAGAAATGGATTATGCGACACAAAGAAAGGAATAATCATCCCATTCTCCTCCTCCTTCTCTGATAAACACACACCACACACGGGCACACGCGGACACTTCCATACATGCACTCATAAACATACGCACACTCCCCTTCCAGTTTGTTGTTTTGCCATACACACTGACATACGCGCACTGAGGGAGCTTTGTGTGGCTGTGAGTCGCTGAGTGTGGCGCTCGTTCACTGACTGCATGCCAAGGGACTCGTCAATTATCTCCCCAAACGCACCCAGTCCTCAGGGGGAAAAGGCAGTGAGGGAAACGTCCCTGTTTTTGAGGGAACCTGGAGTTTGCAACATTCAGTTGAGTGACAATACATTCACGCTCTAATTCTAAGCTAGCAAATGTAATGTTTTTCTCTATCTCGCCCTCTCTCTCGCTATCTCCTTTTCTTTTTTCCTTTGTCTCACTCTTTTCTGCTCTCCTTGTTCTTCTTATCATTCCAACTTTGAGAAGTTGGAGCTCCTAAAGGCTTTAGTCAGTGTGTGTTCTGGGTGGTTTTGAGTGGATTTTGAGTGTCTGTTTATGATTGCTTGCTTGCGTGTGTGTGTGTGTTTGCATTAAAGAGTGTATGCTTGCAGTTTGATCTTTTTTATCTAATGTAGGCAAGGTAGGTACTCCCTAAAGATTTTTTTTTTCCCTAAGCAAATTTAAGAAATGTCTGGAAAAAAACAAACAAACAAACAAAAGAAAAAAATAACAATGTTATTATATGTTATCATATTCATAATTAATTGTGCAATGATTAGCATTTTCTCCTTTCAAGCATGAAACATAGAAAAGCCTTAGCCCTTTGTATTAATATAAACAATCACATCTAGCCTTTCACGATTTCAAAGTTTTCACTGAGTGTACTGTCATACAGAAGTATTTTGATTACTTTTTGACTGACTATATACAACATTTTTGCAACAGATGGCACTCATATCTTTACAGTTTTTTAAGCCTTGAGTCTAACATATAATTGCTATGTGTTCTGGCAGTCAGTAAGCAGATTGTCTCAGCGGGAATGGCTTTAAAAAAAAAAAAAAATGTCCATGTCCATGTTTGTCTTGCTAGTGTGATTCACTATATCTGTGAATGCTGGGCTGTGAGGCTACTTCTACCTGGTTAAATTAAAGAGAATATGAATAATAGATGGAGAGAATGACACTTCCGTCGCCAGGGGTAATGAAAGACCGACTCCTAGCTCTCCTCTTGTCATTCCTCTGACTCACTGAGAGCGCTAATAAAGATGACACTTGACAGCTAACGAGACCCATCACGGGTGAGGACATGCCCACGTACACATAGAAAGACAGAGTAAGGCACTGAAAGAAACCATAAGAAAACAAATGGACGGCAAGAGTGGACAGGGCATCTAACCTTGAACTGGGCAAAACACCTTGGCGTACTGTCAGGGACCAACTTAAGGTTTAGCCTTTTCTTTGAACTGTTTTAGAGAGTCAGGATCTGACCATCACTCAGGGACCTGAACAATACAGAAACAGACGGGCACAGAGAGAGGCACACAACAGAAAGAAGGACACTGAGAGAGAAGGATTTTTTTTTACATTATATGTGTAAAAAATAATATATATCATGGAGAATTTAATGGAAAACATGGCAGAAAAGACAGCAAATGAGATTTTATGTCTGTCCATAAAGGCCCAGTGGTGCGTTGGAATAGGAAAGGTTGGGAGCTTCACCTCCAGCATCCACCGCAGATTGCCCAAGGAGTGGGTGTGCCATTGTTTACTGTCCGCGGTGTGGGTAAACAATAAACAATGAAAAGACTGAGGAGTTGCCAGCTCCTCACCCTAATGTTGCCAAGTTGGGACCTCAAACACGCCCCCGTGGTCCTCACAGGCCCTACTCACCACCCACTCCCTCGATCCCCTTTTCTACTTCTGTTACCTCCCCCATTCAGATTCATCCACAGCCCCAGAAGCCCCAGAAACCCCAGAGGGGCGGTCGCCCAGCCTGCCCACGCTGCCCTCCAAGAAACCACGAGAGGGTGTGGTTCCGCCTGGAACAGGGAAGCCATTTATTTTGGGCGCATCTCTGCTGACTGACTCATCTGTTGACTGGAAAGTTGGCTGCATGCTCCACGGGCCGAGGCTCAACCAACCCTGTGGGCTATCAGTCCTTGACCTGCCCTCCCTCCTTTTGGGCCCCCTGCACCTCGGCTCACCACAAGTTCAAATGCACCAATAGTGACCCACTCCCATCCTCCCACCCACTCTAACCAGCCCTCATCACCACTCTATTTTTGTCTTTATGCTGGCTCTGCTACCTAGTCTCCTTCTAGTGGTCTCAAATTGAAGAACTGTCATTGTTTTACAATTTCTTCAGCAGATCTGGTGTTTTTTTTGTGTTTTTTTTCCCCCAGAATTCACAATTTGAGTTAATTTAATCATACAAACATATCACATATCTTGTTTTGGGACCTTCTTTTTCTAAGATACAACAAGAGATAAACAGAGACAGTGATGTGATACAGAAGCATAATCTCTCTGATGCAGTGTTATAGAGGATGAAAAAAAAAACAAAGGCTATCTGCAGTGGGATAACTTGCAGTGGAAAACACCTTAACCACCTACCAGTGTTACACTCTTCATTATTTTATATTTCACTTTCGGTATATAGGCTGTGGAACAGTAAGACTAACAGATAAATTCTGCAGATTTTCATATTTGTACCCAAGATTTGTTTCATTTTCTACCTTGCAATAAAAGCAAAGTGTTTTTTTTAATGATCTGGATCATATTTACTTATTCTAATGTTACCACAGAATGAGAACTTAGCTGTGGATCTGTCGTTTATTTCACTTTAAATATTAGTAATATTATGTGAAGCAATTGTAATGATTGTCATAATGTATCACTACTATTCCTATAGACGTGTCTGCAACTTCAGTATCAAAGTATGAGGAATTAATGCATCAAACCTTTTTTTTTTTTTTACCTGCTTTTTATTATGTAGTGGTCAAAGGAAGCTGTGATGTAAGGTGCTTTTTATCTTCTCTGTTTCTCCCCAGGGTTCCTATATTGCTTTTGAGATATCTGTGGGTTCCATGCTATGGCGTGGCGTGCTGACATTCCCTCCACACCCACACTGGCAGCCAATGTGCCAATTAGTGGCCTTCTCCGCAGGGGTGTATGGGAGGTGGAGAACATAGAACAACGAGAGACAGAGGAGAAAGAGCAAGAGAGAGAGTGTGTATTTGAGTGTCTGTAGATGTGTGTGAGAGTGTGTAACAAGGCCTCAGACCTCAGACATTCCTTTCGCTATGACCTAGGGTACAATTAAAGGGATGTCCCTCCCCTGCCTCCCCTCCTCGGTGGACCACATCAACGGAAGTCCTGGCCCAGCTGGAGGCTCTAATGATGGGAGGGAGGCCAGGTCGCGACCCTGGTGTGCCACCTCAGCGCCACACCCTTCCTGTTTAGGTCCAGACAGGGTCCACACCAGGAAAAGAGGCAAGGACAGAGGAAAGGGGAGTCAGGGAATGGGAAAGAGTTTTGCATTTCTAAACATCTGAAGAGTTAGTTCAGAGAGGCTGGAACAAACTAACACTAGTAGTTTTCCTCATGGTGACAGACTCTGATTTGTACTTCAGCAAGGTTGCTGTACAAGCTGAGATGACTGTATGTTTCTTAAATAACTTACTGCTTCCACTCTCTCCGCTGTTTCTTCCATTAAAACATCCTAACTTTGGACTGAGGTGAAAGGCACATACTGTATGGGCTGTACAGAATGCGTGAGTATCTGGGTATTTGTTAGTATGCACAGAGTTGCATTAAGAGTATCATGGGACTGTGGTCCTCATCCCTGCTATCATCAGACACCCAAACTGATGGAAAGGCTTGGATAATGATATGTCTGTCTGTCTGTCTGTCATGCCTCTGGATTTGCTTGCTCCACTTGTGAGTGAGGAACAGCATGGGACATGAGGGGGTGGTAAAATGTGTGTGTGTGTGTAAAGCATGTGTGCTGTATCAGGCTTTGAATGCGGATGCTATACAAGCAGGTTGGTCATGCATGTGTGTGTGTGAGAGAGAGAGAGAGAGAGAGAGAGTGTGTGACAGGGGTCCCCACAGATTATAGCTGTTGATGAGTGTCTCCTCTCAGCTTGGAAACCCTGTAATTGTCACCTTGCTCAAGTAGGGGAGATGGGAGAAATACACATTGAATAACAACACTGAAAACTAGCAATCAGAAAAGGGAAAGTTAGAGAGGTATATAACACAATGAAGAACAAGCAGACAAAAAAAGAGCAGGTCTCATCAATTACATGACATGTCAGTGACCAAATAAAACAAATGTTGTGCTGGTGTGATTTTGCAATGTTTGCAACACTACATGCAATTTGTGCGGGGTGCATTCAACCAAGTCTCTGTTCATACCTGTTTTTTGTGGGTGTGTGTGTGTGTGAGTGTGTATGTGTGAGCTTTTAAACTACCCAGGTAGTGTCCTTTCATATTATGATGCAAAGTAGCAAAGATTGAAGTCTGATGTCTCCACATTGTCTTGAAACTTTAAAAAAGAAGAACAAAAAGGAAGTTTGGTTTCGTCTTGTGTGATAAAAAAAATATGTTCTTATGATTATACCTCAATAACTAGTTATATCTCAATATTCATATTTTAGTCCACTGTTTGATACTGCACTACTGATATGCACGTGTTACACGTCACTTGTCCTTTATTACCTTAAATAATATACATTAATAAGAAAATAATTTCATCCATCTATTTTCTGCATCTATTTAAGGCTGTACTGGGTGCATAGTGGGGAATATCTTAGACATTTTAGTAATCCATAATGAAACATTCTACTGTACATAGAAAGGCACAGTCAAACATATTTGCAATTTAAAGTTATTGTTCACTTTGCCTTCATGTCTTTTGACTATGGTAGTATAATTTTTAATGATACATTTTACACATAGAAGTATTAGAATAATTAATGGTATAAGTGATTAAACTTTACTAACAATGCCAGTCTATGTTCTTTAATGTCTTACTCTGCTGAAACTCTAAAGACACTGTAAAAACACTAATTTGCCTGTTTTCATTGTGCCACTACTCTTTTTCTCATTAACTTCTATTAATTTATTTATCCTTCCCAATGACCTGACACCACCCCCAGAACCCCAGTTTTTGCCAAAACCAAAGTGACACTGGCTCCGCTGGCGAGGTTAGGAGGCCGTGAGGTCATACCAACGATGGCACTAGCTGTCGACCGGTGAGATGTTGGGCCCGTAGGCGGTGGGGTGCTAGGTGCCTGCAAGGGGTGAGTGAAGGAAGTGTGCCGCAGGAAGTGAGACATTCATTAGGAAAGCCAAGCTGACGCTGTCACCCTCACCCTTGCCTGCTTCTAAGGAGTCTGCTCAGACACACGGCAGGCTCAGCTGCTACCAGACTGTGGTTGTGCTCTGCAGTGACATGTCTTTGACATTCAAGTCACAGTTTGTGTGTGCATAAATACAGTCTATGTGTGCAATTGAATGTTAAACTGGTGTTTTATGCTGTGAAACACTGTCATGCAAATGATGCTTCATTCACAGAGTCTGATGATAGAGAAAAAATAAAGATACAGATAAAGAGAGATGCACACCCAATGAGTCTGTTATAAAAGGGAAGTTCAAGTTCACGGTTCATATGCTGAGGCCTTATTTGAGGCAGTTCTGATGACAAATGAGACAACCATGTTCCCTCAGTCATCTTGCACGCCTGTGAAAGCAGAGCCATTTTATTGGGTCGCTAATGCAATGAGAGAGGCCAGGAGTCAATTACTGTGTACTTATTCCCCCTCTGCCTGAACACAGACTTGTTAACGCTTCCTAATAATGAGCTACAGCGAACAAGAGTGTAACACTAGATCCTTTTGACTCGGAAAAACGAAAACATTTTCCATTCTAGTTGTGCCTTGTACTCAACCCTATCACAGACGACTGACAAAAAAAACATGAACAAAGAAATCAGGGACATGAGGAATGCGTACCTTGAAACGGTACAGATTTTCTGGGTTTCTGCTGATGATACAGTGTCAGATATAACAAATCATCATGCTTAGCAGTATGAGTCTTTTTTAATAGCATTGTATTTACTTAAGTAGTACACTGAGTCCAATAGAAAGCCCAGCCTATGATGTGCTAGAAAACCAAAAAAAAAGACCCGACTCACACGTGAGTTGTCTTCCTTGTCTTTGGCTACGTCCACACGTACACAGGTGTTTTTGAAAACGCAGCTTTTTCTATGCATTTGAGCCTTTTGTCCACACGTAAATGGCGTTTCGGATCACTGAAAACTGAGATTTTTAAAAACTCCTGCCAGGGTGGAGATTTTCCAAAACTCAGTTTTTGCGTTTATGTGTGGACGAGGAAAACGGAGGTTTAGTCAACGTCAAAGGTGTGCGCCTTTTTTGACCCCACGCTGTGCACCAAGTTATTGTTTACATGAGATGAATTTCTACAATGGCGGATATCAACAAAATACTGTTGCTGTTAATCTTACTATCTGCAGTTTTTACACGTATACATATACACACTCACTGTCCCTCCATTTAGAAAGACAGAGGCATCAGAGTGAACCTCTGATGCTCTCACAACCCAATTCCCGACGCCAATGTCATCGTTAATTTAAAAAAAATTTTTATTTATGTATGTGTGCATTTTGTCCATTTCCTAAGTTGTGAGTCTACACCAGCCATATTTCACAGCGCTATGACTTATGATTATGAATCACTCAGACTAATGTAAAAGTTTCAGTTTCTTTCTTTATTGAATAAACTCTGGCCAAGAAAGCCAGTGAGACAAAATCCACTGAATACTGTTTTTAGTTATTAACATTTGAAATGATGAAGGCACTTTAAAAGTAACAGTAGCTGCCTTTCCAGAAAAACACAAAAACTTTTCAGAAGTACTTAAGGTTTTGTGAGGGCACAAAACCCTGTTTACGCTTTCACTCCCAGGCTTCTAGACTTCTGATTGGCCAATGTTTCTACACGGTTTGGATTTGGCGTGTTCTTGACAGCATTTGACTTCGTTTTTTTGCGTTTACATGTGGACGGCGATATTTTATTAAAATGAAAACAGAAAATCTCAGTTTTCAAAAATACCCATGTACGTAGCCTTAATCTAGGACTGTAACTTTAGCCAGCACATGCTAGAAAAACCCCTAATGAGCCTCTTATCTGCATCACTATATTCACTTTGAACTAGCAACTGACAACAATTGATTCATGGATTTTACTTACTTTATATGCTTTCCTTGCTGTGAGAAACTGAGACTACGTTTACACTACTCCGGATAAATTTGAAAATGGCGTTTTCGTCTAAAAACGCTCCGCGTCCACACTATCGTTTTCAATCGTTTCCGAAAACGCTTACGTTCCTGTACCGCGCATGCGTGAAACGTAAGACGATTCGAACTGCGTCATTTCCGTCTGCCGTTTATTTACTTATTTACTTTACATTCCGTCTTCTTTGAAGAAAAGCTATCTGGAGCATGTACACACTGATATTAATCTTTAATAGGGCCGTCAAAATTGAGAGCAAACAAAACAACTGCTGTACAATGCCGTCCGCCATCTAGTTGAATTGGTCACATGACTGCATCACATGACTAAAATGCGTCATCGTTTCCAAAAACCTCCGTTTTTGCAGTCCACACTGCGACGCGAAAATGACGTTTTCCAAAATCTCCACTTTTGCCGGAGTTTTTA
>VVHJ01028898.1:6519-17028 GCA_015107715.1 Tylochromis polylepis
GAGACAGCAATGTGATGCAGTGGGGGTCTCACAGCAAGGGTTGTGAATGTGAATGGTTGTCTGTCTTTCTCTGCCATAGACTGGTGATCTGTCCAGGATATACCCCACCTTTCACCCAGTTTCAGCTGGGATGAAGTATCCATTGGATAATGGGTGGATATTTCAACAGAGTGAGCGGAGCTTTAAACGGGGCTGTGAGATACTTTCGTGTTCTTGTTGAGAATCCTGTTTGTGATGGATGATGTGTGGAAGTACACGACATCCTGAATAACTTATGATGCATGTAAGATGCTGAGGACTTCTTGTATCGGAACAATTTTTGGGATTTATTTTGCAAATTGAAGTGTTGAAAAATACGACATATTCTGTTGTTGTCAACATTGTGATTGCACTAGACAGTTAAAACTCAGTCAAGGTAGGCTAACATGACATAACGCAAGCTAACATGACATATTGATAGGAGAAACACTATCTGTCATCTCTTTCAGAAAACAGGACATTTTATGTGTCTGAACAGATACGGGTCATTTTTTGGTTTGTGACAGCAAGATTAGTTTTGTGTGGTGGTCATAACTCAAATGTCTGTGTTCTTGTCTCAGTGATGGATATACAGTCAGAATTTGAATCATGTTGAAAAATGTAGTTAACTTTTTTTTTCTTACAATTGTTGAAACATTTCTTGCCTGCTTCATTGTTATCAACAGGATTTTCTGACAGAACATTTTCTTCCTGAGTTAGTCCTGTGGCCCTTCTGCTTTTCATGGAATTTGGTAAATTATGCATATACCTCTGTACCCTCAGGGAAATATATTGTACTCCAGGCCATGCATTATAAATGAACATGCACAACTGTAGGATTCACGAACAGCTGGTGTCCTCGGGTAGGCTTAAAACCGAATGCGATACATTGCCATGTTACTTTCGTAATTCTATCTGCCTTGAAGCAAGATGCAGGGACACACAAGTATTGTGGATGCCTGCCTCTGCTGGTTGCCTGGATCAAATAAGCCTCTCTGAAATCCTTCCCTGCTGGCAGGACAGTGCACTTCAGGCCTACCTCATCAGTTTCCTAAATGTCCATAGCATTGCATCAGTTAGAGCTTTGTGAGAAAGCTCCTAAGCTCCTCTTTGACACTGTCATATCTGGATGTCTTTTTGAGGGTTCCCCATTGACTGGTACCTCTCCGTGGGCTCTGTTACTCAGTCTGTTTTAGTATTTTTTTTTTCTACCTTGAAAGTTCAGCATCAATATTGTCTTCTTAAGTCTCAGCCTGGGGTGACGATGCACAAATGGGGCACCACTGCTGGCCACGAGAAAGCGAGTGAGAGGGAAACAGTGGGAGAGAGCGTGTGTGCAGCTGCCCATTGGTGTGTCTAGTGCAGAACTGATTTAAGGCCGCAGGCCACAGGAAGGAGGCTGCTCTACACTCAGGGCACGTCCCTGAAACCAGCAGCAGAGGAAGCACTATTGCCATTCAGCAGCATCGACTGCAGACACCTAAATGAGTCTGTTCTGTCCTGCAATGCCCAGCGTGGCAGTCCGCCACTTGCTCAACTTCTCTAGCTCCTCTCCCTGCTCCTGCTGCTTCATCTTTCCTTTTTCTTTCAGTCACACATCTCCACCTTTACATTTTTAGCATCTCTCTCCCCCCACACATTGTTTCTTGCCTGTCCATGTGTTTAGTCGTTCATCTTTCGGTCACCTTTTTTTTAACATTCACAGTGACTGTTCTCTGATCTGGTAGGATCATTTTAATGCAAGGTCCAAACTAGAAATACCAACATCACATGATGATCAGAGTCACAAGGTCTGAAGATGTGTAGTTTGTCATATAAATCTGTAGTGTTCGCAATACAGTGACCTACAGGTATGACTGCTAAATAAAACTACCAGGGTGACACATGCTCCAAAGGAGGTTCCTGAGCTTGCTATGTTTGCGTTGCTCTTTAAAGCTTCTTTAAATTCATGCATGTGTGTCATTCTCATTATTAGCCAGTACTCTATTTAGAAGGACATGTCTATTTACCTCTGCTGGCCGAAGAAGGTTTTAGCCATTAAACTTCTATACACCTCACATAGTATGACTGTGACTTGACTGTGTAAGGCCCAGTCGGTCATAATATCTTCCACTTACTGGCCAAGTTACAAAAAGGCACGGCCCATAAAATGTATCAGTTCAAGTGTATGCTGCTAGAATGAACATGGTAGCATACCTAATCACCAGCAGACTAACCCAGTTTCTTTTACACCAGCCATCCTCAGTGTCTGTCACCCAGTTTCCATTTGTACTGCTTTTTATAGATTTTTCTTCCCATACCATACCAATGTTTCTTGTTATTTCACTCTCTGTGCACCGTTTCTGCCTTTAATAGATGCAGTTGTGAAAATACATAGCTCTTACTGAAATTTGTCAGTGAAAATGTTGACAAAAATGTTCTGGCCACTAGATTAATAAACAATGGAAGGATTACGGCTTTGTTTTGATTAAATCTGTTTGCCTGCCTGAATCGTGCCATATTTAATGTACAGTAACGTGTGGGTTGTTAGCTAAAATGGTGAGGATTTGTTTCTTCATGCCTGCATATTTATGGTATCACTGTGTAGAACTTTTCACCTAATGTCCCTTTGCCACCTGGGGGTTGATGGAAGAGGAGTGGGATGGGTTAGTATCAGGGACGGTGTGATGACAGCTTGTGAATTCTAAAAGCATTATCTGTCCCCTGCAGCCAGCCTGGGCAGCTTCCTGCCGCCTCTCATCTCTCCTGTGTGTTGCATTGAATATGGCTCTCCAATTGGGGTCATGGCACAGACCGATAGGAAGCTATATTCCTTCATAACTAGAGGCAAAGCTACAGAGTTCAGTATTAAGAACAGAGTTGGCAGATCTGACCACAAGTTGACTGGCAGACCAAGAATCCCAAAGTTATAAACATTAGAAAACAAAAAAAATGCCTTAGGGGATGCATCATTCTCCTGACTTACTACTTTAAATTCAGTCTGTGATATATCATCCAGAGTAGTGCTCTCTAGTGGTCCAGTTATGAGTGTCTGCTTCCAAATAAGCTGACAACTTTGTTCTGAAAGTCTTCTATCTTTGCATTTGCAAACTGAAATTTAGCTCAGTTCATTTTAAAACACCGAGAAGCACCAGCTAGCTGTTATGAAACTTTGGCATGTTTTCTTCTTCTTCTTTTTTTTTTGCTCTTTATTGCATTACACAAGTTTAATATGATATTTTTCCTGGTCAAAGTCAAATTAAAGCTGGAACTAATACAATATCCTGTCACGTTCTATCTATTCTT
The DNA here is from genome assembly GCA_015107715.1 of Tylochromis polylepis. Lineage (NCBI taxonomy): Eukaryota > Metazoa > Chordata > Actinopteri > Cichliformes > Cichlidae > Tylochromis > Tylochromis polylepis. Next base: position 9,823 of record VVHJ01028898.1, read on the forward strand.
TGGTATTTTTAAAAATGTTTTTAACCAAAAGCCTAAACACCCAAAGATTATTCATTTGCTATCAAATAAGAGTGCAAAGCAAATTGTCAATTTAGAAGATAAAATTAGGTCATGTTGATATTCTTGCAATGGAATATTACAAGTGATTAACACAATAATTGACTTTTGATCATCTAATCCTTTTAGCATTAAAACCAATATACACTAGTTTATAGAGTGAAGGGGAAGTCAGCGCAACAAAGTAAAAATGATTATAACATTTTAGGCTTAATAGTAAACAGAAAAATGGAAAGGTTACATCCAGAAGAGTTCATTAAAAGTCCAGGTACAGACATTAAAATTGTTAGGTTAGAAATTTTGATCATAGTTGTTGCTGCAATGGTTTCCTCTAAAACAAATGTCAGAGTGGTGGGTCACTTTACTGCACTGTAGTGGGTACAGTGCAGCAACTCTTAGCTGCTGTTTTGCTCATCCTTCCCTTTTTCTCCCTTTTTCCCTGATCACCTATAGGGATTGATGATCGTGCCAAAGCAAAAACAGAAAAATCCATACCTCTCTCCTGCCCTTTTCATATTGAATTGATTTCGTAGTGAAATATCAATCTGCATATGTCATGTACTATTGCAATGCTCAAAACATGTTCAGAGGTAAATTATCATAAAACTGCTTTTTGAGGGCATTTTTACAAGTTGTGTTTGGACAGCTTTTCCCTCTAGCTTCTCATTTGTAGAGGAAGGTAAGGTTAAAAAAACTCAAATGCAAGTTCTGGTGAATTTAACTTACAGGATATAAATAAAATGTATGAGTACACTTTAAATTACACTCCACACACGAATATAGGCACATGTTAGGAGTGCAAGTTTGCAGCTACCCTTGCAACTGCGGTTAGAGTGTGATAAAAGCAGCAGTTTGTTTGTTTGCTTGTTTGTTTGTTTCATGACACACATTTTAACGTGTTAAAGTAGTGGAAAAATATTGCATAAGATATGATGATTTTCCTAAATAGGTGGGAGAAAAATAGTGTTGACATTTCACAAAATCTAATGCGGAAACAGCACAGATGTTACTTGTAATGATGATAATATTAATAATAATAACAATAAGCGGCTCAGTTGAATTCAGCCATTACTAATTTTATTATGACTGAAATAGATTGTTTTTTGTTATTTTTCCTGCGGTAAAAATAAAGGCCGGACTAAAAGTGAGGCCTATTTTTCAGTGCAGATAAATCACCCACTATTTGTTCTTCCACAGCTACAATATGCTGAGACAGTCATGTTTATCATAAACCTTTACCACAGGAGCGTAGACTTGCCTTTGGCTCATTTGGGTTTGGGGTTATAGAAAGGGATGTATCGAGTAACTTTGTAACTTCCCAATTAAACATTATGCATGTTTTTTTTATGATGTTCAATATGAATGAACATTTGTTTCTGAACATTTTTTCTGCAAGCTTTATCTACCCACTGTTTTTGCAATTACTACTTACAAATTTTGAGTTGAGAACGTGCTGGAAAACTGAAGCCTAAGGGTAATCAACTTGCTGTGCAGATGGTCCAAAATACATGAGAACAATTTCATAAGTTCATTTCATAATTTAGCTTTTGCTCTGCAGTGGTTGTGTATATTTTAAAATACACCCTGCAGCTTGCTCATCAGGGCTGTTTTTACTACATCACAAGAATACCACTCACAAATATTTTCCTATCAAAACATGGTGGATTAATTCTTTTAACATACCATATGCACATGTCATGGTGTAGCTATTTGCACACATGTTTATCTCAGGGGATTTAGTCAGATAAATATATGAAATTAAACATGTTTTATTTTCAAACAAATGTAATGATGGGAAGTTCTTAGTAGTTCTGGTACTTTTTAACTTTTAAGCATTCAGAACATAGTTCTCTTTATTTCATGTATTTAATTTAGTGTATTCCACAGTCCACAGTACATGATGTGAAATATTTCCACATGATGACATTTAAGAGCAACAGCCCAGTTTATTCAATGTAGGGCAGGTTGTACAATAGAGATTTGAGTCCTCTGGGCAGTGTTTTGGTGGGAAATGGATTCTGTACCTTTGGCTTGTATACAGCAGCCTAAAGCTTTAAGGCAGATAAAAGAACAGAAAGAAAAAAGAAGGAGGAAGAGGGAGTGGAATGAGTCGGAGGGGAGAGCAGGGCGAAGGAACATTCAGCAACAATATCCTTTTTGCTGAAACTTTACATATGTCAGCACTTCAAAAGTTTTCCTATTACTATTTATCCCACATCCCCTCCAAGAGCTCCAGATATTCATTTGATCTAACCTTTTATTCTGCTCCTACTATAATAGTCTCAAGCTACATGCATAAGATGCATATATTCTTTAAAACTTTCTGCAAGTAATTAGAGACAAGTGGATTTCCGGGCCGAATGAAACATTGCTTTGAGCACAACAATTGATTCATCTTTGTAAAATAGCTTTGCCACCGGAGGACTTTCAGGACAAATCTATGCTGGTGGAGTAGCACTGCTCCCAGTATCTCTCTTTGTCTGTTATCATTGCACAGTAGCAGTATCTGTTATATAGTAGAGTGTTCCTACTGAGGAATGGGCAAAATATGAAATCTACAAGAGACAAACTACCAGAACCAAATTGTTTTCTATTGGCTCTATAATAGGATGCTTTTGCCCAGATGGCCAAATGTTAGAATAGTTGGACACAGGCCCATTCATTCCACTTTTGGAAGATGTGAGCACATAGGGCATTTCTAACGGTGAAGATCCAAGGAGCAGAGGAAGTGAAGGTGGAAGAGTTTAAAAACCTAGGGTCAACCATCCAGAATAACAGACAGTGCACAGGAGAGGTTATGAAGAGGGTGCAGGTAGGGTGGAGTGGGTGGAGAGGAGTATCAGGGGTGATTTGTGACTGAAGGATAGCGGCAAGAGTGAAAGGGAAGGTTTACGAGATGGTAGCGAGACCAGCTATGATGTATGGTTTGGAGACAGTAGCGCTGACAAAAAGAGAGGAGGCGGAGCTGGAGGTGGAGGTGGCAGAGTTTCAAGATGCTACAGTTTTCACTGGGAGTGACCAGATTAGAAATAAGTATATCAGAGGGACAGCTCAGGTTTAGCCTTTTGGAGACGAAGTTAGAGAGGCAAGGCTGAGATGGTCTGAACATGTGCGGAGGAGGGATAGATATGTCAGATATGGAGCTGCCAGGAAGGAGAAAAAGAGGAAGACCACAGAGGAGACTTGTAGATGTAGTGAAAGAGGACATGCAGAGGGTTAGGGTGATAGAACAGGATGCTAACGATAAGGTTAGATGGAGATGGATCCACTATGGTGATCCCTAAAAGGAGCAGCCAAAAAAAAGAAGTGTGCGCAAAGGTTATTTGAACGCAGTACTGTTTGTCAAATTGTTTATAATCAATTTTCTTAGAGTTTTGACAATCACAGTGAGGTAGACTACTACAAGCTCTGCTTATGATGCAGAAAATGTAGCTTTCAACAAGTGTTCTCCATGACTTGACCCTAACCCTATGTTCACTCAAAGGCAGTGTAGCAAGTTGGTGTGTGCTGAAAGTTGACAACAAAAGAGGACAATTTCACTGTGGTGCAAAGCGTTTGGGTTGATCTCTGGGGAGAGGTTTAACTCCCCCCTGAGTAAGGGTGCCATTAAAATGCAATGACATGAGATTTATGTTCATCTTGAAGTGACATTTGCTTTCTCATTTACTGTGAAAATTGTCTTGGAATATTGGGTGCTAGGTGTTGTTTTGAATGCTGATGAGCTCCCAAAGCTGTTCAAAGTATGTGCAGTGACAGTATGAAAAATGTTGGATGTGCTATATAAAGAGGAAGGGGATCTAGCTGAGTAAGGGACAAACAGTAAAACAAGACCATCAGCAAATTGGGACTGTGAACGTTGAAACTGTGCAGATTTCAAACTTACTGTATGCTGGATAAATGACTGTCCTCAGCATTAATATCTGGACTGCAAAGGGAGATACCTGATCAGAAACATGATTTATAATGCATTATATGGTTGCTTTGGAAAATATGTAGTTACTTAAGGATTCTGAGGAGGACAAAAAACAAAAATGTATACACCTTTTGATGCACTGTGCAATTTAAAGGCTTAGATTACCTAGTGATGGTCTGTGTGTATGCGCTTCAAATAAACCTATTCATTTTTTTTCTTTCTCTCCTCTGACTCATATTTCCTGCACCTTTCTTCCCCCCTCCCTCTCTCTCTTACAGAGTGCCTGTAAGTAGCAGCTCCATCTTCTTTTCCTTGTGTGTGTACCCTCTGCAAGAGCCGGGGGCACATACTATATGTGTATGTGAGATGAGGAGGAGCTAAGTGGCTACCACAACCACCTAGATCAGAAGCCTCCTGTGCTGCAAGATGGATTAGAGCCCCACACCTCAGGAGATCAAAGGTAGGAAAAGATGTTTGGTAATCAGCCGCCAGTCACCTGCCCTGTTTAATGACAGCGCGGAGAGTAAAGGAAAGAGAGGAAATGGTGAATGACAATGAGTTTAGATTAAGGTATTTTTGCCATCTGTGTGCTGTAGGCTGTGTCACAGAGGCTTGTCTGTGTGTAAGAGAGATACACCATGCCGAATGTCAGTATTTTTAAATATTAACATTTGCATAAAAAAAGTTCACAAATGTGAACATATTTCCACTTAAATTTAAAGTTGCACATCACATGTGATTATTGTCCCCAAATACAGGAAACTTGTACAGAAGCATCCTTTAAACAAAGTGGCCATATAGTAGAGAAAATCTGTTTTTCTACAGTAGTCTACTATAAATTGAGGTAAAATGCTTTTATAATACTGGCACTATTTGAGGGTAATATGTGGGTTCAAGAGGTTAATTCAAGTGGAAAAATATCAGCAATCTAAAACATCACTGGTAAACACCAGGATAGACCTTTGAATTGCCGCCCACATCTCCAATTTTGTCAGCAGCTCCAAAAGACCCTGCGTTGCTCTTGCGAGTTGAAGAAGCAACTCAGCGAGGGAAAACACACTTCTGCTCTTAGTGTTGTGATTAGTATGCTGTATTGCTCGCTGCATCTATAAATAAAAGTGTAAGCCAAAGGCCAGGCAAGTTCTCTGGGACTTGTTGAAAGTAATTCTGGAAAATGCAGAAGAAACACTGACTGAATCAGAAGCAGATCAGGGAGGTGGAGAAAAAAAAGTGCGTAACAAAAAGGTGAATCTGACTTCACAAAATATGGTATGGGAGACATTCAGTTCTGATGTACTCTGACTTTATAACCAGAGTTCCACAGCAAAAACGTGAGAAATTCCCAGCTCTGAAAAAGTTCCAGTTCGTTTTTTTACACCAAAAATGTCCCAGTTTAATTCGTGGTAGTGTTTTTTAATTTTTACGAAGTTTCACTGGTGGACTATTAATGGAGTGTTTGCAGGATTTCATAAAAGATACACAAAGCCACTGTAATGCTTGTGTCTGGATTCTTCAGTTTTAATCGTCACCACTGCCAATTTTTTTTTTTAAACCAGAAATCACTGTAAATTGGATTATGTGGTCACTATATGATTATGAGTATGAATATATCAACACTAAGAAGCTTGGTTAGCAAGCTGCATCCAAACAGTGTATGAGTGCAATGCAGAGACAGAGATTATTGCAAATTAACAGGCTATATAAGTCTTTAATTTCATGCACCAAAATTTGAAACACAAACTTTGTGGATCATCAGAAATTAATTCCAGTATTAACTTAGATGTACCCACAGCACAGTTGTTAAGAAACAGAAAAACTGTCCATACAGATTCAATTCAGTTCAATTTTATTTATATAGTGCCAAATCACAGCAACAGTTGTGTCAAGGTGGTTTATATTGTAAGGTAAAGACCCTGCAATAATACAGAGAAAACCCCAATAATGAGACGAACCCCTATGAGCAAGCACTTGGGGACAGTGGGAAGGAAAAACTCCCTTTTAACAAGAAGGAACCGCCAGCAGAACCAGGCTCAGGGAAAGGAAGCCATCTTCCATGAATGGTTAGAGGTGAGGGGAGAAAAATATGATAAAAACACACCGTGGAAGAGAGCAAGACATTAATAGTGAGTAATGATTAAAAACAAAGTGGACTATGAACACATAGTGAGTAAAAAAAAGGTCAGTGAAGCAGAACCACTTAATGCATCATGGGAAGTAGCCTAGGCCTATCGCAGCATATCTACAGGAGCCCTGACTGTGTTTTATTAAAAAGAACATTTTTAAGACCAATCCTAAAAGTACAGAGTACAAAGTGTCTGTCTCCTGAATCCAAACTAGGAGCTGATCCCACAGAATAAGCACCTGAAAGCTGAAGGCTCTGCCTCCCATTCTACTTTTAAATACTGTAGGAACCACAAGTAAACCCAGCACTTTGACAGTGAAGTGCTCTATTGGGTTGAAACGCTACTATGAGGTCTTTAACATCCAATAGGGCCTGATCAAAACCATTTTTTTGTACTAGGCAGTAAAGATGATGCTGTAAAGTTGGATATTTAAACATGAGGATGTGTGGGCATGAACCTGTTTTTGGAGTCCAGCCTCAAGCAGCCACTAGAATAACTTTTTGGTCTTTATTTTTCACCCTCAAAGGTTTCTGCATGATCAACGATCTCATCTTGTGAGTAAAAATAAATTTGGCTACTTCAAGATAGTGAAGTATTTGTAAGTTGCTTTTTGTAAACACAACACTCAGACTTGCCCTCCTCATGGTTGGTTCATGGTTGGTTTGTGGTTGGTTCATGGTGGTCAAGTGAGCTTGAGAGTCAAGGGAAAATGAGAAGAGCTTTAATGAGAACAAATATGTGAATCCCTGAAATAAAACTTTATTTTCTGCTTGCTAAGCGGAGGTTGCATTATAAAGCACAAACAAACACACCTACACCTCCATACAACCATGGCAGAAGACGCTGCATTACCAGATTCTGCGTGAATGTGGCTGAAGCTTCATCTGACCGCTGTGGCCTCTCTGCTCCCTGTGTGGTTACAGCGCTCAAGCTCTGCAGACACAGATCTGACACAAGAACAGAGCAGAGTCCCAAACATAGAGCACACGCTCTATGTTTGGGATTTGCTTTTTTTCTGATAAGAGTGCACTAAATTGCCTCATCTTTCAGTGTCTTTAGACCGCAGTGAAAATGCAGATAATCACCTGTCAGAAGCTAAGCTTTAGTTTTTTA
>VVHJ01028898.1:17048-44294 GCA_015107715.1 Tylochromis polylepis
TTTAGTTTAGTTTTTTTTTTTTTTTTTTTTAAATAAAAACGTCATGCGAAGAGGTGTGGAGGAGCTTTAGTGTGAAAAGGTTCAAGGGTCAAGTAATCCCAAGCTGCTAGAGCGATACTAGCTCTTACAGTGCCTTTAATTACTGTAATTTAAGGGCTTGTGAAGATTGTGAAGTCCAAATTGTAAGGTCCTCTGTCCTTAGTACTTGAAAAAAATAAAAGAATAAATAAAACAGATTGCTGCATTCTAACAGTGACACACACTCTTTCTTTTCTGCATAATAACAAACGGAAAAAGTGGACTTATTTCATATCACAAAATGTTTTTTATAGCCTTACTTGTAACAATAAAAGCTGCTTATTGTACTATAATTCAACACTGTTTGCATGAAAGGGGATTACTTTATTGAGATTTCTTCAGCTGAGGCATTTTTGTCCACACGTGTAAAATGGATCCATAAAAATGCATTCTAGCTTTTCTCTTTTTCCTTTCCTTTTGTAGATGAACTTCAGTCACCTACACCCATTTTCTAGCCACCAGTTTAGAGATGACTCTTTTTTTTATCAGATGTTTTCCTTGTTACGTGTCTTTTAGAAGAAACATGTTTCCTGGACTTATTTTTCTGAGATACTCACTGTTGTTACTGTGCAAAATGTTCCTCTTTGGCTCTAGATTTAATTACATGCTAGCTACAGTTAGTAGACAGTACATACTATATATATGTTTTTTTTTTTCCCAACAATAGAACCAAGAGAAAGAGAAACTCATTTGTAATCACATTTTAACATTTTTTTTATGAACAAACTTTATAATTTCTGTATTTATACCTCAAGATAGTAAAACTAAAATGGAAAGAAAATTTTGACTTCTGTAGTTGGAAAGAGGTACTGGAATGCTGATACTACATGTGTAATATAGCAGTTTTGTGTGAGCTAATCAACCCTTTCAGTTAGTTAGTTCAACGCCATGTTAAAAGAGGCTACTTGAGTTTTACAACAGAACACCTGACGCACCTTTGTGGATGCTGGGTGATGGAGCTAAGCACGTCCCATCTGAAATTTTCTTTGGTTTTGAGCAAGTAAACAAAGCTCCAGATGACAGCGTGTCAGCGACTTGAATGTAACCTTTTGTCTTACATACAGATCATAAAAGCATGCACAACATAAAAGCGGGTATGACAATTTAAGCATGTGTTGGCTTTCTGTTCTTTTTTTCCTCGCAGGGCCACCCCTCTATTTTCTCCATGACCTCTGCACCCACGTTTGTATTTTCTTTGATTTTTGACAAGCCCTGCTCACACCTCGCAAAATCTTTAGAAAGCTTAGTGTATTTTTGGACAAATGATACTGGACCATGTAGCAAATAACTGAGAGATCAGAATATTTTTTGTCATGTTTACTTAGAGGAAAGGATGCACTATCATCTGGAGCATTTTGTCGAACTGCTACCAGCTGTACACTATCAAGACCAAAAGAAAATGTTCTAAGAAGACAGCTGAGCGGGTTTGGATCAACAACCAATTCAGTATGGTTTGTGTAATGACATATTCTACATTATACCCTGTCAGAGCACAGATTTTTGATCTGAAATCCTTTATGTTTGCATGAATTTCCTTCCTTTAACACATGCTAAAATGATTTTAAAACTGTTATATAGTCAGCCTTTTAGAAAGCAAGCTGAATAACATGTTTCCATTTGAAACTTTTCAATTATTGGAAAAAAAAAATCCTCTTCTCCACATGTGCATACCCACACATGTAGGCACAGTCCAAAAATGAGAACACTAATTTAGCCTATGTCATATTACTAACTCTTATGTGTGCGAGTAACAGTAAAACCAAATTGCAAATTCATATTCAGGATGACTCGCTTTTCATATTTTTAAGCCACAACATTCTCCCACAGGCAGCTCCAGTTTGCTGTGAATACAAATGCTGGAACACACAGTATGCTGTAAAGACATTGAATTTCTTTGAGGCTCGAGTGCCCTGTGAAATCTACTACTAACAGAATTTGACTTTTTATTGACTTTGGCTCAGAGGAAGTGGATTGAGCATATGGTTTCAATTTCACTGCCCACTTGTGGAATCTTTGGTGCAAATGTCGTACTTTAGCCACTCAGTATGTGACAACTGCAACATTCTCTATTGCACTCACATGAATGCTTCTCCACAGCTTTATTGGAAATATTGAACTGGTTCTGATACATCATGCTCATTAAGACCTGTTAAGCTCCTTTCTACTTCAAAGTTTTATTCCGGGACTCCACTACAGCAGGTTCAATGCATTAAGCTTAGCAGATATAAAATAGCACGTGTTTGATGAACTCAGTTCCTTATTTCCAGAATAACTTTTATGTGCTTTGGCATGTTTGCGGTGTGTATGCGTGCGTTTGATTAACTGCTTTTATTTGTGTGTTGACTGAATTCACGGGCCTGCATCAGTCTGCTCCTGTCTTTGTTGCCTCTGGGCTACCTGCCTCCTTCCCCGGCTGCTCTGAGAAGTCGAGATAAAGCCCACTGATGTTTGTCTGCTCCCTGGCAGATTACTGAGGCAGACAGGTACAAGGACTCTGGCAGACACCTCTAGTATATTGGAGGCCAAATAAGAAGTTACTGGGGATGTCTAAGCTGACCATAGCACCAATCCAGCCTGAATGCCATTTGGCTTCTTTATATGTGCTATTGGTGTTGAGCTTGTTATTGTTGGAAAAGAAACTCTGAATTTCAATGAATGAATATACATGATGTCACCAATTTTTGTTTAGTAAATACTTTCGTGATTACAGGCACTTTCGGCTTTTTGCATGCTTCCAGAGGGATTGCCACAGCAGATGTGTCCGCATGCTTGATTTCACACCGGATGCCCTTCCTGATGCAACCCTCCCATTAATCCAGGCTTTGGGACTGGCACACCTTTGGGAAGGCTCTGTTTGTGTCTCCTCCCAGTCTTTAATTCTGAAGAAAATGAGTAAATCGCTAAACCTTGCATTTAAAATTCATTGGTAACAAGCATACCAGAAATTGTTATATATATATTTATGGTTATATATGGACTGCTTCACTTCTTGCATGGTGATGGGAGTTCAAACAGAAAACAAATCATGGAGGATTTTTCAAAGTTCTTCATGGAGAATTCAGCAAGCTGATGTCCTTATACCCTTCTTTTATTTTATGACACGAGATTTTGATTGGCTAATTACCATTTTGGTAACCTCAAGGGTCTTTTTTTCTTTTTAAATTGTCCCATTGTATGCTTGTAAGTTGTAAAATAAATTAAAATGCATAGCTAGGGCCTGTAGTATTCGATGTGTGTTTTAAAGACACATTAGAAGCAAAAGCTTTCATAAGGGAAGGCATAGATCTGTGTGTGCAAGTACATGTCTGCCTTTTGTATGTTTACCCTTAGAGCACCAGGCTGTGAACATTAGGGCATGATTAAAGCTCAGGGTCCATGTGGGATTGCCTAATTAGGCCTTTCTTCTTCTGTGAAGAACATTTCACAGACTTCATGGAAAGAAAATTGCAGTAAATCTTACTTTATCCATGGTAGTGAGGGATGAGAATAAAGCAGAAGGATCTAAATAGTATTTGGTCTGCATTCGTAAGAGATCGGAGGCTTCATCTGCATCAGATCCATGTGCTTTTCTGAAAACAGAGAAGTGTATTTTTCTGAAAACTGAAGGTATCAGCTGAAAGAAAAGTGAAAGGAGTTATACTGTAAAATGGTAATAAAGAACACTTGAAAATGTGGCTTTGTCAACTAGAAAGTACTGTAGCAAAACCAGAGACCCACAGAATCTGCACATATTTGAAGTCCATGGTAAAACTGCAGCGTGCACAGTACAAGTGGTCATAACCAGACTTCTTGGAAGTGACGTAAAAATATGGGCAGGACTGGAAGTGGTCCAGAGGTGCATGAATAGATGATCTTGAAGGGGTCAGATTTAAATTAGGCAAGTTTACTGATTTTCCCAGAACTTTTCTGATTAAAACTTATACTGTGATACTTATTCATGTTTATCAAACATTGGGAACATGTTATATCAAAGAATCCATGTTCAGCTCTCAGTTTGCTGGTCTTCTGTTTGTTGATATGTCTGATTGACTTGTGGCTGATCAGAGCTGTGTAAATAGTTGTTTGAATATTTATGTTGCCAATTGTGAAGATGGCCTCTGATTGTGGCTCAACTGGCTGAACATAAATTGTTCATTACTCCTACACCATATGGTAGGCAGGTCCATCCACATGCCTGACAGCTCTTCTGGGAAATGAAATCGGGGGAAAAAAAGATGCATAGGCAAGACCAGAATATAAGGGATAACGCATGATTTAAACACAGAACTCCTTGTCTGTGTAGCACATTGAATATACATGGGGAAGAAAGCCTAGAGGGGATGTAAGGGTTTAGAAAGAGTTAAGAAGCTGTCTTTTACAAGCTGAAGCACAGCTTATGAATTAGAAAGTACAACACTGGTTGAGTGACAAACTACGTGGATGAGAAATAGTATCATTATGCATCTGCAAAACTGCACAACAATATATACACACACTAGACACTTTAATAAATATCCAGTTAGGTTCAACTCAATCACATGTCAGCATCTCAGAAGGTGCCAAAGTTTAAACGTGGCGTGGTTGTTGATGCATAATGGGTCTGAGTATTTCAGAAACTGCTGATCTGCTGGGATTTTCCCACACAACCATCTCTAGGGTTTACAAAGAATGAAAATATCCCATGAGAAACTGTTCTCTGGGTGAAAATGCATTGTTGATGCAAGAGAAAAAAACAACAGACTGCTTCAAGCTGAGAGGACGGTGAGAGCATCTCATATAACCACTCATTATAACTAATCGATGCAGCAGAACATCTTTGAATGGTCAAGACATCTTGCCTTAAAGAGCACACCAGGTGCTGCTACTGTCAGCTAAGACCAAGAAACTGAAGCAACAGTTTTCATGGGCTCACCAAAAGACAACAGAAGATTGGAACATTTTTGGCTCATCTGATGAGTCTTGATTTCTTGATTTCAACATTCAGGTGGTCATATCAAAATATGCCATAAACAGTATGAACGCATGGCTCCATATTGCCTTGTATCAGCAGCTCAGGCTGGTGGTGGTGTGGGGGATATTATCTTGGTTCATTTCGGGCCCCTTAGTACCAGCTAAAAGCCACAGCATATCTGAATGTTGCTGCTGACCATGTCCTGCCCTTTATGACCACATCTTCTCATGTCTCCTTGGAGCAGGATAACACACTATGTCAAAAAGCTCAGATCATCTCAGTCTGAAGGCTTAAAGGGGGTCCAACCTAGTACTACTAAGTTGTAACTAATAAAGTATCTGGTGTGTGTATATTTAAAAAAAATAGCATAATGTACTGTGCTACTCCTTTAAACAGTCCCAAACTAAGTGTAAATAAAAATATAAAAACCTTGTTTATTAGGTGCTGCTTTAATTAAGACCAAACCATCTTAATTAGAATTGAGTGACATATGGGTGAAGGCTGGGGTGGCTTTTGGCGCTTTTGAGCTTAATCAGTGGCAGCATCTGGCTGTTGAGTAGCTGTCAGAAGTAACAGATGTATAGAGCTGCATTCATTGCAATAGACAACTCTATTATAGGAATTAGAAGAAGTATTTTAATCTGCATTCATGGAAAAAAATGTATAAAAACTAATGAGGCAAAAATATGTAAACTTAAGAAAGTCCAAAAATACCAAACCTGTGTTTGGTATTTTTGGACATTTGGCAATGGAGGGTGTGGAAAATATGCATATAGGCACTTTTGTTGGACCATGTGACGTTAGAGGCTATGCTTGCAATTCATTCACACATAATTTTTGCTAAAAAGGACAAAGCATACCCTCTCCTGCAGCTGGGGAACATGAAGCATTGATTTTTGTCAGCATTATAAGACGCTGCTTGGCTTTTTCTGAACACAGTAGTGCATAATTGGACAGTCCAAACCCATGATACACAACCTCCATAAGATTTTCTGACACTTGCATCAGCAGTTGTCATGAATGCGCACTGTAATTTCTGGTATCTGGTGAAGGAATTAAGATTCACTGTTAGATTCACTACTCAGTGGCACAAATCTGCTGGTAAACATTTGGCTTCTGTCTGTCTCTCTTCATGCTGTGTTTCCTTCAGTCAGTGATCATGTCTTATACTTTTGGCTACCACACTGCCTGTTGAATGGGAAAGAATATCCATTTCAGATGCAGGTTTCTGGGATCAGAAATACAGGATGGCGAGAGATGGAGGAGTTTCAAGGACAGGTCAAAGATAGATAGAAGAAAAGAAGGCACAGCTATGAGGCACAGCAGAAGAGAATAAGAGATAATAGGGAGTAGAGAGAGGGGTTCAGAGACAGGGAGAAGGCATGACTGTCTGAGGATTTAGACAGAGAAACAGAGGCAGTGAGAGAGACATGATACCTTGGATATTAGAAACAGAAGAAGAGGTTGAGAAGGAGTTTGAGTGAGTGTAGCTGGCAAAGTCACCATAGCATCTCCAGATATGATCAGCACAAAACTGAAGGGCAGCAGCGTGTAGACAGGCTAGACGGTACTGCCTGCTCCAGTGGTGTGTGGTGAGGGGTGGTATTGTTTCAGCTTTTGTGGACACTTTCCAATCCCATTTACAACTTGGAGAGACCTTGAGTCAGAGTTACACAGAAACTGGCCTGTTGTCACTGAGTAAGCTGGCTAATAAATGGGACCGGTTTGCCTGGCAAGTCTTGTGATAATAGGGCAGAAGAGGTCAGACTTGGAACGTGACATTGTGGTGACATGAAGCCAGAGGTGCTGATGTTGATCTTTTGTTGACAAAAAACCCCCAACAACACTATGTTCCATTTGTTCTGTGGATAATGGACTGTTTAAGCCTGGTTAGAGGCTATTAGTGGCTCCACAATCTGGGCTTCAGCTTGGTTCAGAAGCTCAGATTTCCAGCAATAATGCCTGTGTAATCATCAGTTAAACTTACTAAGGTTCTTGCTAAAAAAAACCTGATGCTTTGGTAGAGAACACCATTTTCACCGTTTCTTGCTTTTCAGCGGGAGCACATTCTAGGGAAGGTGATGGTTTAGGAAATCATTGCATGATTATTATTGTTATGCATAATTATTTGCCTAAGTAATACAATTTAGAAAAGTAATCTTTTAAAGAGCCTAATGAATAGAAATGGCAAATATGAACAGGGCATTTCAATCTGCTGTGCTCTTTGCTGTCAAGGGAATGGAGCACACAGTAGTAGATTGACTTAGTGTGCATCGAGAGATGAGAGGTTTTTTTTCTCTCACAAGTATGAGTCTGTCACTTTTTGTATGCCTTGGATGCATACTGTTAAAGCAAGATATTATTTGGAGCTACACAGTTGATTTTGGTATTTTACGAAATAAGTACTCCCTAGGCTCTTTGTCTGCAGAAACACAACAGAACTTTTCTAGCACTTTGAGTGTTACATAAATACAGAATTTAGTTTCTATTATCACCGTTGCTCTTAGCTGGTTTTCATGAAGCCCAAGGCTCGTGTCATTATTAAGCTAAATGAAACACAATGTTCGCCTTTGGAACTGAAGGGTAACACTAATACACAATAATTTTGCCTCCGGGAAACTCTGGACTTGTTTTAATCAGGTGGATGCACTTGGATTCAAGCCCTGTTCATGTCCGTGGTGGTGTAGTAAATGAAGAGCTGTGATGAATAAGGTCCGATCACGTGCTATATTTCCATTCTCACTGGGCTTTTAGTTTTCACTGAGCTGTGAACAGTTCCTCCAAGACAGCACAGGAAGAGAGCATCTGCAAATTGCAAAGAGACAATTTGCTGTTGAATAACCCCGGTCTTTGCAAGTGAGTGACAGGTCCTTATCAGAGCACCCGCCGACTGATCAAAGTTGAAAGGGGGTCAGGCTGAATTAAAGACCAGCTAATTAAAATGTCCAGGGAGCATGCCAGCCCTCATTTCATTTACCGCCTTGTGCACAGTTGGGTAAAGAAAGAGAGAGGTGAGATCAGGGTAAAGGAAGAGAAAAAACAGGTGTGTTCAACTTCATCTGATATTAGAGGATACATTATTAAACACTATGTCGCTGTGTTTAGTTACAATCAGAGGCGTGTAGCTCATCTCTCGGTTTAAAAGCCTCACCTGTATTTGATTAGATGATTTTGGTGGGAGTTTGGCAAGAGTTTATCCACCTAAGAAGGGCACAGTCGATGCTATATTGAAGTCCCAGGTAAAGAATTAAAGCATTCCAGTTGTGTTTTCAGCCTGATTTCCTTCTTTATTGTGGCTTGGTCTTTTGTACTTCTCCGATTCTCATCGAATGCTGGAGAACGGAGAGCCTGAGGTTGGTGATGTGTGTTTGCATGTGTGCGTGCATCAAGGCTGTTTTTTTGGTTGTATAAAGGTCACAGAAAGATTTAGTGTCTAGACTCCTTCCACTGGCTGTGGTTTTCTCTCAGGGGAGGAATTGTGGCTTTGAGCTTTTTGAAATCAAATGATGCATTCACACACAAGCCAGAAAAAATCTAATCTAAAGGGTTCAGTTAAACTTTTGCTCTGTGCCATATATGTTTTTCTTTTTCAGAATTTTAACAAAATATTAATTATTTTGTAGAAAAAGAGGCAACGAGAGTCATGTTGCTAAACGATATCATACTGTACGAGTATGTATGCGTATGTACATCACATCACATCATCACACATACAGCAGTCATTAACTTCAGTATATTAATATATTTATTTTTTTTTAAATCTCAATTCTTTTGATTTTCGTATGCATCATCCCCCTGTGACCGCAATGTTACATTTCCTGTTTGCATACTCTGAAAGTGACAGCGCCCGTAACTTAACTGTCTTAATATTTTGCTTGAATCACCTCTAAATAATAATAATAATAATGCATGTTATCATTACCTATACATACATTGAATAATCTGTAGAAGAACTGACAATGAGAATGTGTTTTTTATTATAAATAAAGTCTGCTGATGAAAAGGATTGCATTCACTTTGTCAAATTATCATGAAATGCTACTTAGGAATAGAAAATACATTTTGTCCAATCATACTAATGTACTCTAGGTGTGAGAGCCAGTGCCATCGTGTTGTCTAATAATCTAAGAGTGTGTGTTTTCCCTCACACCAGAGTTTTTGTTGTGAAGGTGTTTGAGGCTGACTGACACTGAGAGCGAATCATCCTAATGAGATGCCATGCTGCTCTGTGGAAATGATTACCTCAGGGGAAGAGGCATTAGATTGATGAGGGCAATCTTTGCCTTCTTCTCAGAGAAACAAAAGCGTGTCCACCACCACCGCCACACCATTCAGACAAGAGACAAGTCTCTACTTATCAGGCCAAATGGCCCATAACACTTCCTTGGAGAGTTAAAAGGGGGGAAATCTGCACAGTACCACCTTAGCTTCAAGTGACAAAATCAATTTAGGTACTGTGCTGCTTACTTAGAAGTTCAATTTCTTAAAGTCGTCAATCACAGCTTGCCTCTGCACATGCTGATCACTATAGCAACTCAGTGTTTCCTCAGACTAATACATAGATCTTAACCCTCTGCTTCCAGCTGTGTCTAGAAAATGCAAGCCAGTAATTTCAAATGTTCAATAAAGATGTGTTGCACACTAACAATTAAGGTGTGTATCTCCTCTAAAATTTTAATGCTGATTAATCGATAACCGAGGTTATTGATGCAATAAAGAATGATTGCTGAGTGTCCCATTTGTTACTGTTTGGCCAAAGCTTCTGAGTGTGATTGCCTCCAAGGAGGCTTAGAGACCCATTAATCAGGACTTGGTTGATCGCTTCTCAGGTCAGCAGTGATCTAAGGTGAAGGGGGGCGGGGGGGGCTTCTGGAGGCGAATGCAGCAGCAGTTTAATAGCTCACAGTGGACAAATAGATTCCAACAGCAGTAATAGTAGTTGCTGTTTGCTGCTTTGACTAGTTGGAAGCAGAAAGATTTCTGATTTCATTTTTATTTTTCACGTCATGAAAAGTTTTTAAACTCATAACCATCAATAGATATAAATGAGGTGATAGTTTTTTCCAATGCAGATATTGGTTGCATCTATTATAGTAATGAGCTTAATAAATGTCAGCAACATATCCCAAAGACAGATCATCAGTTAGATCATGATGGTGGGTGAGAAGCGCTTGCTGGTGCTCCAAGGAGCAGTATACGGTTGATCTCCCACTTGTGGGTCAACTTGTAGTAGTTTTTCTGCTTTGTTTGCAAGTCTTGTAGGTGTTTGTTCTCTTGGCTTTCTCAGTGGTAGGAACTGAAGAGTTATAAATGTACCTAAGATTTTAACATGATAGCATAATAAAGAGAAGCATGTAAGTCTATGAATGGACACGAGCCAACAGAGGACGTAATGAATGAGGCTGTAGAAGAGAGTGAATGAAGTCGTCTTTCTGATTTAACTTTTGCTAAGCTCCATTTAACATCTGCTATACTTACCACTGTTAGAGCATCAACAAAGCCATACACATCTGTTACTGATGAGCAAAATGACCCTGTCAGTCAAGAATTTATACACTGGAACAGTGTTAGGGTAATAAAATGGCCATCCTGCCGCATAACCTGTTCAGTCATGGTATGTATGAATGCACACATGAACAGGAAATAGTTTACATTAATATTGTTTGTACAATTGTAATAATTAGTTAAATAAAATGACATCATAATCAATACTGTATATTTCTAGTATATCTAGTAAGAAAAGTTTGAGTGTATCTTTAAGTTTATTTCAGCCGGTCATCATTTATTAACTTATGACATTCATATTTATATTTTACTGTTGCCGGACACATTTTTTTTCTTCTTCTTCTTTTTTTTGGAAGAGTATGAAAACCTTTTGTTAGTGAAGTGAAATGGCTGCTTAAGCCGCCTGTGTTATAGCGGTTTCTATTACGTCTCTACAAGATTTCACTTAACATGCTAATCCAGCTCTGGAGTGGATCCTTGAGGAGACAGGAGACCGTGCTCTGAGGCCAAGGCTTAACTCTGGGATTTTATAGTTCACCTTCTCTCAAGTGTGGCAGGCCTCTATTGACACCTCAGACAATATATATTTGGCAGCATCCCACTTGAGACATTAATGTTAGCATTAACATCTCTCCATTTGTCCAGCCATCCGTCCATCCAACCATTTTCTTCCGCTTATCTAATATGTCAACATATTTATCATTAACTTTGGTCATGTATCACTTACACTCTTTGTTTCCAAATTAGATCAGTGGTTTTCTAACCCCTTTAAAAAGTGCTTTATCTTTCCATGTACTTAGTAAAGCTCCGATCTGATGTCTTGAAATGCTTTGTTTTTCAAATTTTGAGATTTGAAAAGTTCTGCAACCAACAGCCACTGTTGGCCTTCACTTAAAGTTAGAACTTCTCCCTGAATTTCAAAGCAAGATTCCTAATTTCACTGTGAGTCTCAAAGTCAAACATTCACTTTTTATGTAACACCATGACATGCACTCGTGGTTACCTGATAAGAAAAGCTGGAATTTGAGGCGGAGCGGCAACTCTTGTTAGCGTCTGTGCCTTTAACTTTATGGAATTTGTGGGAGACAGTGGCTTGTTGTGAGAAGTGTTCAACTAATACTGCCATCAGCATTAATTAAGCCCCTATAATGAATCATAAAGTGTATAGATAAGCCTAATTTTCAGTCTAACAGTGTTCCAATTTTTTAAAGTGTTGTTGCTGCCCTTAAACTAAAGAAATGAAGGTTCATGGAACATGATGGTGGTGAAAATCTCTCTCCTCTCTCTCTCAGCCTGTCTTATCACTGCGAAGCTAATGAGCCAAGCTAGAGTAAAACAGAAACATTTTGAACATTTGAATAACTGCTGAAAAGTTAAATGTAAACTGAGCAAGAGCTAGCTCATCACTCAGCAATAGCAAACATGAGCAACTGCTTTAAATGCAAAGAGATGACAGATGTCTGTTACTTCATAGCTGACAGTACAGCTTGCTTTATTCCATAGTTTCATTGTTGAAGTGATGTAAAATTAGTCTAAAAGAGCTTGATTTGCACTGAAAGAAAGGTAGGCCTGCTACATGTCTAAAACAGATATTTTATGTCAGAAAAAAAACCTGAATTCTTTAATCCCAAGTGACTCACAAGACTATGATGTGGGGTAAATTATATTTACAGATTAGCAATGGATAGATGCTGTCACCAATAACAATCCATGTTGCCACATAGAATTCATCACTGATTGGCGCATCTAACTATATCACCTCAGTTTGGGTTCAATGAGTCCACAAATATTTTTTGTTTACTAGTTTTGCTTCTAGTAATTTCAGTTGGTTAGATCATTGGTTCTTCTAAAATCTTCATGGTCCCCAAAGGATGAATTGCAAAGATTTCAGTGATCACCTTCCTTCATTACCGCCACTACCTTTTCACAAATTCAGTTTGCCTAGTTCTTTGTTTTATGACTAAATATTTTCAAAGAAAATGACAGTCCTGTCAACCTGAGCTTTGCTTGACTACTTTTATATTTTCTGGTATAAACAAGCAGTAAGGGGACTGTTGCCCTTGAGATTCCTCACTAATGGAAAAAGAGATGCTGTCCAAGAGCTGTTGTTTACAGCAAATAATAAAGGGAGAAAAGGGGTATTTTTAAAAAGTTGCTGTTCAGTTACAGAAATGTAATGAATAAAAATTATTTCTCAAATTTCTTTGGATTAAAATTAAATTGATGAGTTTCCATTAATGAAAACTGAATGGGCCGTCCCACAATGTCGTACGGCAGAATAGCAGTGGAGCCAACACCATGTCTTTCTCTTCATATTTAAATGTTTTCAGAAGCAGGATGTGTCATCTCTTAAAAGTAGGAGGTTTTTTTTGTTCCCTTGAGTTTGTTACCTTCCTAACAACACAGACACAATGTCCTTGAGCTCCAGGTTTCTTGGGTGAACAAAGCCAAGCGAGAGCCCTCTGATACATTAGCCTTTGTATCGCCTCTTCACTCCCTTTCTGACTCTTGTTGGCTTTCTCTCTGAATTTCTGACACGCTCCGTTTTTCTTTTGTCTCTCTTACACAAACATATAAGCACCCAGTGTTCTGTTTTCAAACTCCAGTTCTATATATAGAAACTGTTTCCCAAAAGTTTTCCTAGTACATTAAAGCATGTTCAAAGCTTGCACTAGCTCTGTCAGAGCAAACTAATACCCAGCAGTACTTCGACCACCAAACAGCTGATATCATTCTACTAATTTGAGCTCAAGATTAGCTACTGATGTTATCTGCATTAAATATATTTGTTAGTAAATGTGCAATTCGATATCTACCTTGGATGAAAACATTGTATGAAGCGTATTAGCACTGTTGTGTATTTTGTGTTCAGCATTAAGCTAAATATTAGGGAAGTGCCAGCTGACCACCACAGATTACATTGGCACAAAGCACTGAAAGGATTTGTTATCTTGTGTCACTTCTCTCACCATTTAGTAGCATCTAGCATTATTTCATGTTTTAGGAAGTTCTAAAATCTGTTTTGAAAATAGTAGTGTAACTTTCTTCATATTTCACAAAGAAGGTGGGAGATGACCTCTAGCTATTATGCACTTCTACCCTGGATGAAAAATGTGTCTGCACAGTTTTGTTGGTTTTTTTTTTTCTAGTTTTGGCCACTAGAGGTTATGAAAACATGTCAGCAACCAAAATAATTTATTGTGGAAATCTGAAGATGTGATGGCACAGCCAGACTTAACATAACAATATGAGCACTTACCCAGCTAGGCTGTGTTTCAGCAGATTCCCTGTTAAAAGAACAGCACACATAATCAGATCCAGTAGCTACGGTAAATGTTATGCACACGTTAGCAAAGACATAAAGTCTGGGATAGGAGGTAGATGTACAAAATTTTAACTAAGCTACCAAATTACATCTAGAGTAAAAGCGTAACTGTGAGATTTAATTCCCTGCAAGAATAATCACATTGATCTCAATTAAATTCCGGGAACATTTCTCTTTGCCATAAGCTTTAGATTTGATTACACTGGCTTGCCATGTCCATTTCTGGACTCCCATTTCAAATTGATTGACTTTCTCTTCTTCTGTACACAAATCAGCACTTCCCATCTGTTTCAGCTGGGTTCTCTCTCTCCTCTGAGTACATGTCAGGCTGCCACTGACCTTCAAATATGAAGAACTCTGTGAAAGATTGGACAGTAGGGTTGCCATTAATAGAAGGAAAGAAGTGTCCAGAGAGAAATGAGGCCACAACAATAGAGTGTGTGAGACCGTGCGGTGGCACAGCAAATGGACACGTCGAGAGACAAAAATCGTGAGCGGTCTCTTTTCTCTGCACCGAATAGATTCCATTCTCACAATCACTGAGCAATAGAGTCCATGCTGTGGCAAACAAACTGCCATCCCTTTGTCCCTCCATCTCAGTGTAATTGCACCCCTGGCTCTTTTTCACACAGGCCAGATTTATCCTTGCTGTAAGTCTCACCAATGCAGCACCTTCCATGAGTCCCTCTCACTCCACTGACATGGCACGCTCCCCAATCAGTGTGTCTGTGGCAGTCCACCGTGGGGGATATATCTCACTTCCTACACAGATAAAGAAATGAATGTTAACATACAGTGACACACACATACATAACCACCTCCGTGGTTTCCTTAAATTGCTACTAAATTAATACAGTATGGTGGATATTGTGTACTGTATAAGAGAAGGTCAGACATATGTGGATGCTTAGGAACATTGCCGGATAGTGGGCAATAGAGGCATGGACATAATACTTTAATGCTAGCTTTATTGGCTCTACTGTGAAGGATTTAAGCCTGTAGTTTGGACAGGGGTTCGCTGTTACTTAGGTTGAATCAGTAGCTGGGGTTGCAGATGTGCGTTCTATGTATGAGGGGTGTGATGGTCCCTGCAGTGTGTCTGTTTACTCTGCTGTTCTCTTCAATACTTAAGGGAAATGATGGAAGAGTGCTGTCTGGCAGAGCACTGTCATGCCTCAGTTAGCACTCTGGGAACCTAACAGCTACTGCACTGCAGTAGACCCACTGACAGGCATTGCACACTTGTTGTGAATTCTCTTATTTGAGCATTAGTGTCAGGCTTTGCTTAAATTGTTCTCAGTTGTGTTTTTTATGTCGTTTGTGGCCATGCTAGTAGCTTAGAGAGTCTCATGTAGATGTGCTGGTGGGTTAATGTCTTTGGTCCAGATTGAAATGTTTCGATGAACAAAAACAAGTGTGTTGCCAGTGTGTTGCAAAAATAGCCCCCATCTGCCCAGACATGGACTCTACCCGATCTGCACAAAGCCATTAAGGCAGGTGACACATGCTGTACTAAACTGATGGGCCACACTAAAGATGCCTTCTTCTTTTGCTCCAAAGTTCAGCTGTTCTGCTCAGTGTCCCTTGTAGGGAATTTGGATGGTTTACTTGGGTTAACACGGATACTCTGATTGGTCTAAAGATGCACAGCATCATTGATAGCAGCTTGTTCATTATAACACCGTCTTTATATGTGTGCTGTAACGAGATAATCATCTTGGCTATTTGCTTGTGTAAATGGTCATCATGTTTTGTCTGATTGGTGAATCTCAAGGAGTCCAAATACTATGAAGGTTTGTACAGACATTTATGGCCCCCACAGAGCATGAATCCTTCAGGATTTGGTGACTCTCCTCATCATGTAGCACCATAAGCTGATCAGAGGTTCTAATCGCATTGTAAAATATCAGTTACTGTATATGTGTATTTTGTAAGATGCCTCAAAATTTAGACATAACGATTAATGGGTTTGAGAGGAAGTATGCTCTGATTTGGTGACACTGGTGATCCCAGCTTTCCCTCTGCTGCCATGAGATTCACATTCTTACCTTTCAGTGGGATATCTTAAATATCTGGGAAACAAAAATTACTTTTCATGCTGACTTTTACCACTATCATTATGCCTAAGTGCTCAGAGCAGCCTCACACATTCAGTGAAACCTCTTAGTCTTGTTTTGATTTAAGGCATACATTTTGGCCTCGAATGATAACATAAATCCAGACAAGATTTTAGAGTAGCCCATCTTTCCATCTTGGTGACTTTTTTGCTAGAAAATGGCACTACTGAACTCTATGACTTTATAAAAATTTACAGTATATCATCAGTATGAATTCCTCTTGAGGTGAAACTACCTTGCATTATGCCATTAGAGTAGTCCATTCACACCTATTTTTTTTTTTCCCCTGTTGGTTTTATACTTTATTTTGCTTTCTGACAGAACTACTTTAGAGCTCCAGTGCACCTAATTTATATAGTCAGTGGCATGGCATTCATATATTTTCCATCTGAGTCTGTACCAATATTCCAAACTGATTCCAATGCTGCTGAACAGAAACCTGTGATACAGAGAAAGTACTGGCAGCTAGACCACAGCGGTGTGAGAAAATGAATGTTCCATTATTTATGCTCCCCTCACTAACTTTATGATGCCGTTAGGTGGTCATGCTGTTGTCCTCTGTCTCCTTTTATTAGCTGTGGTGCACTGCTGCATTTTAATGGATACGTCAAAGAATGAAGTTTCCTTTGGCGATGTAGCAAAGTGCCTGTTTCTCAGGCTCAGTGCAACAAAAGAATAGATGGTGCACATCATAAGATAAGCGCACACTTTTAATGAGTTGGTTTATCAGCCTGCCAGAGTCCAGTACTGAATTTCTATCTTTTTATCAACTAAGCACTTTTTACCTGCATTGGTCTGATGGTCTAGTGGCCTGAAATGTAGTGGCATCGACCAAGTATAGTGATTTTACCATAGCTGCGCTCTTTTTATTTTATTTCAATATCCAATCTCCTCAAAAACTCTGTTCGTTTTATGAGCTGTTTATCTTGTAAAAAATTTGTATAGTTTCCTTCTCCTTTATCTTTTCATTCAAACAAATACGACGGTATACGATACAACCTGAGCAAATACTACTAGCCACAGGGTACTCGTTAAATCCCACAGATACTGTACAACCATTTAATGTTCAGTCAATCTGCTATGTCTGACATGACACATGTGAAAACGCAACACTCCAAGCACCAAGTGAGCACCCTGGCCTTACTCATGGCTTACAAGCCAGCTCTTGATATTTAAATGGGATTATAGTGATCTCATGCTCCAAACCCTTCAGCTTATTTTGCTAATATGTTAAAGTCAAAGTGTAAAAGAACACAAACCTTTTCAGCAGCAGTGACTATTCGCTTTTGCTCCAATTCAAACATCAATACTGAATGTGTCTTAATCCTTGCGGTCTAAACCATGCCCATGGGTGGATCTTATATTAATGTCTCTAGTTCTGAACAGGCGCTGAGCATAAGTCATTAAAAATAGATTAACTTCAAAAAAGGTAAAAAAAAAATAAAAATAAATAATTTAAAAAAAAGAAGAAAGAAATATTTCTCTGTGGCCAGTGTAGTTTTATCTCATGCTAGGTAATAATAGTGCTGATCATGAGGGGGCTAGAATGCTCTCTGGATGTCTAAATGCCAAGACTGGGAAGTGTTGACTCCGACGAAATGCCATGGCTATCCAGTGACACTGTGAATGGTGTCATCTTCTACTTTTTCATGATCCTCTTATTCTTTTTTAACACAAAGGTCAAAGATGGAGCAGAAAAAAAGAAGGATAATATAAAGTGTCATGAGATTTCCTAATAAGACTACACTGGCTAATGTCTCTGTGGTTCTTTATATTCCTCTGTTGGTTTTTGTCCCCAGAAAATGGGGCCTAGTATAGAAATTAAATGCTGCGTATCAAATGTCCGAGACTGCAGCTGCAGCAAGCGTATTCCTCGTGTGAATCGCTACAAGCTCTTAACTGTCCATCCATCGATCTGCTTATTCCAGGTTGTAGGGGCAGCTGTCTATGTAGAGATGCTCAGGCCTCCCTCTCTCTGGCCAGCTTCTCTAGCTCTTGAATGGGAACACTGAGGTGTTCCTAAGCCAGTTCAGAGACATAATCTCTCCAGCGATTCTTGGGTCTGCCCCGAGGGTCTCCTCTTGGTAGGGCATGCCCGAAACACCTCGCCCAGGAGGCATTCTTGTTAGATGTCTGAACTGCCTTGACTGGCTCCTTTCTGTGTGAAGGAGCAGTGGCTTTACTTTCACCTCCTTCTGAATGACCAAGCTTCTCTCCCTCTCTCTAAGGCTGGACCCAGGAACACTACAAAGTAAACTCATTTCCACCACTTATATCTGCACTATTATTCTTTCAGTCACTACCCACAGCTCTTGAACTTATCCACTTGGGGAAGCAACTCCTGACCGAACTCAAAACGGGCATTCCACACGTTTCCAGCTCAGAACCTTGTCCACAGATTTGGAGGTGATAATTCTCCTGCCTGCTGCTTCACACTGGCCTCCAGACGTGGAGGTCACGGCTTGATGAAGATAGACTCTCTAGTACTTAATTGAGTGCATCTCACAACGGTGTTTATTAAAATGCTTGCTGCACAACTCCACTCAATTGGTATGTTTTCACAATTTTGGAAAAATTTAAAGGAATTAGTTGTTTGATAACAATAATATTTATTTGCAAAAATGTTTTTAAAACATAGTTTCAAAATGCTTTATAAAACACAATGAAAAATTAAAAAGACAACTACAAACAGTTACAATAGCAACAAGGCCAAATAAAAATAAAGCCTAAATCCTGACAATTTATTGCCTTTAGCAGGGAGGCAGAACGATGCATTCACCTCCACAATTTCCATCTGTGACTATGTTCTTTTTTCCCTTCTCCTCTCTCATACTATCCTATACTAAGCTGCAGGCCCTTTGTATCCACAATTTAAAGCATTCGTTTTAGCTTTTGAAGAAATTTGAAATCTTTATTTCATTAGGATACTTAGCAGCCATCAAGCAGTCAACTGTTTGCCAGTCTGTGCTTTACAATAGGCAGGCGATGGTAATCTTGGAACGATTGACATTTAGCAGCATTTATATCTAAATACTTGTTAAAACATCGTTTTAACTCTTCCAGCAGTCTATAGTGAAACAGCCTGTATTCTATAGCCAGACCATCCCAATCATCCTGTTTTCAGAGTTTTAAAGCTGATTGCAGACACTTATTCACGATGATGGCAAGTCAAGGACTGTTTACTACTTCAAGCTACTTTTCTTCCCTCCATCAAGTCCGACCTTTGAAAGCAGTCATTGTTTTGCTTGAACTCTTGTATTGCCTCACATCACATGGGCTAAAAAAATTGTAGCAAACAAATAAATAGCTCTACATGCAGAGGAGTACATGTGCAAACACTCCCACATGTGGTAAGATTGTGTTTGAAGTAGGACTTCAATTGGACACCCATGAACAGTGTGGAACTCGGTATCCCACACAGCACATCCTTGCTCCCTTAGATCAGCATTCAACCATTTTCCCATGTGGCCAAAGCTTGGAAAGAATACAGTACAATGATGTATCTAAGCAGAACAGGGCAAAACAAACTGCTTGGATGTCTCAACAGTAAGGTTTCTGAGAGTTAAATATGCTTATTCCCTCAGTAGTATAATATCATGATATGGTCTCTTGATTCTCTGATTATATCTTATAAACCAGAAACAAAGACAGCTGTGTTATCGGAGTTGACTATAGCTTCCACATGGTGCATACATAAGGTCGTGTTTTCACAAAGTGAGTCACTTTAATTTTTTTCTTTTTATTTTACTTAGATTTTTAGCTTAACTAGTCCCTTTGGAAATGTTTATCCAGTGCCTGAAATGAGTGAATTTCCTTTAAATTATACACACAATATGTGCGCCAGTGTACACATGTTTTCAGGAAAAGGATTGGGAGATTTTTACTGTTACCACTGGACTCTTTAAATTATAATTTATTATTTACAGCTTTAAAGCAATTAGTAACTGGCCCACTTTACATATGGCCCTGTATGCTACAGATGTTGCTGTGATGAAGATGAAGAGTCATAATCTACTGTAGGCCTGCAACTACGTTGTAACTCCCATAGTTAGAGATCTGTGATAAACTAAATTGGCAGACTGCATACAGAAGGGTTTAGTTTTAGGCTCCATCCATGCATACACTGTTATTATGGAAAACAGGGATTTCAATCTCTTGTTTAAAAAAATAAAATACAGATGAAGATGCAAAAAAAACAAAAAAAACATTTCAAGTTCAAGTTTTATTATTGTCACACACAGGTAACAATGACACATCACTACCAGCAATGAAATTCATAGGCTAAGAGCACCCTTACCTCCATCAGGCGCTATCAAGAGCATACCAAAGCAACAGGGAATGATATTGCCCTAATCATATAGAAATGTTGGCCAGTGACAAGCCTACAAATATTACATCCAAAAAGGGGATAAAGCGAACACCTGTGACATTACAAGACACATAAATGCACTTTCTGAAAAGGTGGTTTTCAAGAGCTCCTTTTTCAGTGACCTAAAATGCCATATGTGTATGGACAAAAGACCAAAACATATAGAAAAAGCTATGATACTTGTGGTGAACCAGCAACAGGGTCATGGGTGGCCAAGGCTCACTGATGCATGCTTTCTTGCATAAATGCTTGCCTTTTTTTTGGCCTGTTTGTGTGGCAGGTCTCATCTGCAGGCAGTGGAGAGCTGGTGTGGCTTGTTTCCAATCACTGACACTGGCGACACCTGAGCCTCGTCTGCCAGTGCTTTGTAAAAGCCCCCAGTTGCTGTGTGGCTCTGTTCCCTGAGACACCTCCTTGGATTTTCGTTTAGGTTTTGCACTAAACAACATTGCATATACCATTTCTCCACCTATGCACTCATTTACACCACTGATTGTACAGGCTACACACATTGTGGTTACTTTATTTCCTTGTTTCATTCATGTAAAGTATGCACTCTTTTAATTGGCATTTGTGTGCATATTACTGGCAATAGCAGGCAGTTGCTGTGAATTTTGTTACTAAAGCCCCAGGCCTATAGGCCTATAGAGGCAAACTAGTATAACAGCAAAATGTGTAACAGACATGTCAGTCCACTGTGTCTATTTCACACTTTGTTGCTCCTAAGTGTGAAATGTACACACAAGCTGAAATTGCATTTCTGCGTGCAGAAGTTGCATTACCAGCAGGGGGAGATAATATATTTAAAACCAAGAAGTTGGTATAGTGAGTAAAAAACATATGAAGTACATTCCAGGGTCTTTAATCGCCAGAAACGATTAATATAGGCAGCTAATATATATTTACATGTACATGTGTTAATAATATCTGTTTAAACGCTTTCCTGTGATTGTTTTCATGTTCACTTGAAATAAAATACCCCCCTCTGCTGTTACTGCAGCTTACTGCAACTTCTGCACGTGTGTACATTTCACGCTTTGGAGTGGCAAAGAGTGAAATGGGTACGGTGGACTGGCATGTCTATTGCATGCTTTGCCATGATTTATGGTTGATAGATGAGACAGTGAACCCCTGACAATCATAGGTTGATTGTGCTTGCCCCAACTAGTTGGTGAGTGATTGCTAGAGGTGGCTGGCAGTTGCTGGGTGGCATTAATTAGAAAGAAATCCCAGTGATGATGTAAGATGCTGCACAAAAAAACCTCCTTCCAACTGCTTTGTTTACAAGGAGATTGCTGGGGACACATATTTTGCATGGCAGATGCTAACTTGTCTACAAATGAGTACTAAGTGATAGTAAAACTTTAAAAAGTCCATTACAAAAATGATTTGATGAATTTTTTTTTTTCTTTGAAGGTGAATGTTCTTCATTTCCAGTTTGCATCTGGAAAATTTTTTCAAGTTTCACTATCGGCAGGTGGTTGGCAAATGTTTGCAGACAAGTCTGTGCCTTCCATTCAAACTACAGGGGACTGCAGCAATCTGCAAATGACCAAATAAATCACAAGGAGTTTTTGGTGCATCACCATCTTTACAGTACGATCGGCTTAACTTAGCAACAACCAACAACCACCAGCAACCACTCACCAACCACTTGGGTAATACACATTTTTCCCTTCCATCTGGTGGTTGCAGGGGTTGTTGACTGGTCTCCAGGCCTGTGTAACAAAGGCCAAACTATGACTAATAGAAATACTGTTAACAGCTAGTAGCTGGCCAATCAACATGTCTGACTTTCATACTGGCTTCAGGCCATTTGTCGAAACCTGGTATGTTTTACGTTTAGACAAGAGAAGAGAAAAGAATTATATATATATATATATATATATATATATATATATATTAGTTACAGTTGAATTTCTAGTTTCTCAGTCAGAATTAATACTTCAAGGTAAAATGATGGGGAATCTGAAATGAGTAATTACTCACCCTTGTAAACACTGTCATAGTTGACAATATCTCAGTAACACTGACTTCAGTTTGCTAAGCTGTGAGCAGTTTTAGATCTTCATGGGCTTTGTACTGAGGATAAAGCGTAGTCTTCCAGTCATTGTCAAACATAACTTTTTGAACTGTATTTCATAATGGGGCATTTGCACTGGGAGGGGGAGGGACTGGCATATTAAATTCCCTTTCAGTTGTGCCTGGTATTATGAAAATCAATTTGTAATATACAATGATTTATTTCAGAACACTTGAATCAAGTTGTGTGATGTGTGCAGTGTATGGTTATTTAATTTTATGGTATTTTTTTCTGTTTTTGAGCTGTTACATCTATTTTGAAAATGTGAGCTTGTTAAACCGTTTTTCTCTGTGTTTCTCTTGATCGGCAGGCCGGTTTATCGATCTGATTGAATGCCATTTCGTTATAATTGCTGGATTTATAACTGTGACAGTTATTTGATGTATGATTCATTAGCTTATTGGTAGCTCAGTGAATGTTTGTTGTATCAGCAGTATATTATTTGAATTTAGCAGTTATAGCCTGAGTCATAAATGCTGAGCATTGCCAACATGATGTCACTCATTGGTTTGTGGACTAATGTTTTAAGCTTTTTTGTTTTCTTTGGAAGCCAAATATCTCAAGTGAGAGATGGTTCTGACCGAGGATCGCAAGACTCTATGTTCTATATATGTTTTCAAATTCTCAATCACAGTGTAGCCATGCCATAGATAATATCCTACTATATGATGTCTTTCACTCTGAATAGAACCATAACTCACAAACATAATTAGGCAAAAATGTTTAAGTAGGATCTTTGCTCATGGACTTGTACACAACAACACTTCTTTTCCCCCCCGGTTGCCATTAGACATGTTGATTTCTGTATGCTTTAAAAAAATCTATTCATATTTATCAAAAATAAAAACATTTTCTGATGGCTTCTGTTGTCAGCACGGGGGTCCTCATAACAAGATTAACAAAAGAATGCATGTTTGCATGTGAGCAGAAGGCCATCTGTGTGCGAGCATATGTACATGTTGGTGATAGAGACAGGGACAGAGAAGCAGTGTGTGATGCAGGTCATTGAAATGTAGGCAAGTGTTCAGCTAGATGCTGCAGAAATCAATCATAGTGTAACAGATGGCAAGATCACTACAAGCATGATTCTCTCACCTCTTTGTGCTGCACTACCCCATGGGATATTCGGGATGCCTGTCTTCTATAATGAGTGTAGCCTATAGTACTCAAACAAGATTTTTGAAGAGGCTTTCACACCTAGAAATTAGATTTTTGTTTTGGTATGTCGAGGTCTGAAGGAAATACTTCGGCATTCAGAAGTTTGGCTAAAAGTGGGGCATAAAAGAATCAAATCAAGCTCCAAAATCTAATCATACTGTGGTGTACCACAGCACATTCATAGTGTCTTCAGAGGAGTCACTTTCTTGCTGAAGTTGCCATGGTCACATTTTAGGAAGTGATTGTATGCTGAGTTGGATTTTGGTAAACTTGGTCTCCAGGTATTTTTTGGTAAATGTTACAGATGTGTTAAATCCTTGTGAAAAAAAAAAGACGTGGTATATTCATAAAATGCTGGAGCTGCTTTTTTTTCTTTCTTTTTTTTTATAGCTGGATGAAAAAATATTTTCAGGGTTGCCTTTTCCCAGCAGCTCACTGATTTTCATATTGACTCAATCTGTAACTGAGCCAAGATTGGGTCTGGTTTCCCTCCTCTGTGCAAACCTTTGCTTAAATTGATCATTTTCCATTCTGACACAGACAGTTGCACAGATGTATTCTCAGAAATACACAAAGCTGTTTCTCTCTGTCACTTGCTCTGTCTCTGTCATACAAATGCTTTCACATGAGCTTTTAGAGGTTATTGTAGGATGTGAGCAACAGTAAGGGCTGTTAAAGAGGCCAGCTGGCAGACATTTAGATCTCATTATTTGAGCTCTTTGGCCCTTTCTTGGAACAGAGTTTGCTTTTGTCAGAATAACTAATAAATGTTATCTACCCATTGAATACCAGCAGTCACTCTCATACTATGACCAGTAGGCCTTCTCCTGTAATTTACTAGGGTTCATCTGTTCTGATCATCTCTAAACATACAGTAGAGTAACTCAGAATTTGTAACATTTTTGATGAACTCTGGTCACCCTACTAACCTAGAAAACTAAGCTTCCTAATATTTGATTAATGACACGCATGGAAGGCCATCGGAAGTCCTGGGAGATTTTTTTGGTGGATTTAGGATCGTTCTGGTCTGTAATCTTGGCCTCAAAGAAAACTCAGTCCAGCCTGGTAGTTTGAATGAACTGACTTGAGATGTCAAACTCCCTGCCTGCATAATTTTTTTAAATTTAGTTATTTCTTTTTTTAAGAGCACCACCATCTTAAAAGGAATTATTTTAAGCCAAATAAGGAACTTTCTCCTAATCCAAGTCATGAACTAACAAGGGAACACGTGAAGCAGAAAGTTAAAGCAAAACACAAGTGCAACAGACGGATCTCAAACGTGAGTGTGATGGCCTGATTTGACCCCACCACACACCCAGCCTCTCCTGATGCCTAAGGATGGATCTGGTGACCAATTTAGTGCTGTCATTACTGTTATAGTAAGCCATAGAGACTATTCCACTGCCTGCTTCACGAACAAATGCAGGTAGAGAAAGTGACAATTTAGACGGTGGCCCCAATGTACTTGTGTCAACCTGACTTTTTGGCCATTAGTTGGAGAAACTGTCCAACATGTGCATATTATTGGTGAGACAACAGTGAACTAATGGCAACTTACTGACTTCCAGTACTTCCAACGATTAATCTGTATTTCTTTTTAGCAACCTGAAATAAGGTGATAACAGCTTATGGTGGCTGTGTACTAGTGAGGTTGGGGTGATTACATCTGATAACAGTCAATCAATTGACTGATAACATTAAAAACTGATTAATACACACAGCGAAAGGTGTTGCCAGGAATAATGACCTAGCTTACTCATAGTGATTAATTGGATTTTAACTGCCAAAAGCTGAAATTCTGTGTACTACCCAGGACCACATCCCACACGCGCTGATATCACTGCTTTTGTTCTGCAGACAGAACAGCGACAACACTGTGCACCCAACTCGTGTTTTCATATATAGTCTTTTATATGTGACAAAATATCCCAAGTCTCAGAGAACATAATCCACTTATACTTTAATACTTTGTTCTTCAGACAAAAGAGAGTGTCTTTTAGGGAACTGTTACTTGAAGTTACTCCTCATTTTTTACTGCAGAGTGATATTTAATAACAGAGCTGCACCTGCTGTGAATTCCCCCAGCACCTCCAATACTACAATGCTACTTCACAATACCTCAGGGGGAAAAAGGCACTGGTAGACAAGGTAGGTTCACCCCTAGAGAGTTTGGGAATAGGAGCAAAAACAGACAGATATATGTGCATGCAGACACCCTGGTATACACACTGACACATACAGAGGCACAAATCCTGCCTTGGTAAACACTGTCTGCAGAGACAGAGTCAGGTTACGGTACAGATGCAAGTTTTTCACATGGCTACCTCCGACTGAAGAGTCACAGAGATTAAATCAGCAGCCTTACTTGTTCTCAATTAAAATGTTAAGCACAAAAAAAGTTTCATGCTCCTGTCTCACACGTGCTTTATAATATTTCTTCCTTGCATGCTACTCAGCCTACTCTTTGGTCTTAATTATATAGAGAACTTGGAAATACACAAGGTCGATAGTGCAGAAAATAAAAGTACTGGTAGTTATAAGTCATACTGCAAAGGGTTTCTGCTTTAATTGAAAAAAAAAAAAACGCAAAAAAACCTCTGACATTAGTTTAGATTACCCGAAGCATTGTCTAAGGACTTTCTGATTAAAAAATTCAGTTCTGATCTTGTCATCCACATGTCTAAAGACCTTCCAAAATGCTGCAGTCTAAATTCAGTTTTCATCTAATTTAACCAAGTGATTTCTGAGTGTTGACTGGCAGGCTTAATAACCCATTCCCATTAACTCTATTTCTCTGTGTATAGAAGTCATTAGATGTAATTTATATCATGTTGCCAAATACTGTGAGCATTAAGCTCCAGCGAATCTGAAGGTTACTCAGCCCACACTGCACTTGCTCATTACAAAGTGACCGCTCGTGTCTGCCTGCAACCTCAAGAAAAAGAAGCCACACCAGCATTTGCTTTTGGTTTCATGGGACCTGCATGCAGACATGCCATAGGGAGACTTCTGTTTGGCAATGATCCCCAGCAAGATCACACCAGGAAAAAAATATCCACTGACTTGCAATTGTTTTAATCAACAAAACACTTAAATTTGAAGTGTTTTGTGGGTTACCACTCCAGTAAATGTTACTGCAGTGGAAAAGGTCTTTACGGTAACTGCCAGTGAAATGTGTGGTCATGCATATCTGTAAAAACATGTTAATAAAACATGTATTTACAGATATGCTAAATTTGTATTTACAGTGTACTATATTTAATACACATGTCACCTATTAGCTTTGAGCAAGGTCCCACATCAAAAATATGACAAAATAATGATTTTATAGGATTTATCATATTTATTGTATTTCATATTAGGATACACTGAAACCACAGACCCACTATTGTTTTGGGGTTTTTTTTCTTCAAATATCTGATACATAAAATACAGACAAACTAAGCATTATGTGAGTATTCAATTTCAATTCAATTCAATTCAATTTTATTTATATAGCGCCAAATCACAACAATAGTCGCCTCGAGGCGCTTAATATTTGTACAGTAGATCGTACAATAATAGATACAGAGAAAACCCAACAATCATATGACCCCCTATGAGCAAGCACTTTGGCGACAGTGGGAAGGAAAAACTCCCTTTTAACAGGAAGAAACCTCCAGGCAGAACCAGGCTCAGGGA
>VVHJ01028901.1:5966-18563 GCA_015107715.1 Tylochromis polylepis
ACTCACACACTCACACACACACACACACACACACACACACACACACACACACACACACACACACACACACACACACGGCAGTTCACAGGGGAAGTTGAGCGTGTTGGTCGATACTGTGACAGCTTCCTCCTTGTGTTTATTTTCTGTTGACATTATCTGCACGAGCACATGGCAGACTAAGTCTTCCCATTAATTCCCATATAGACGGAAACATAATGACACACGCACACACGCACGCACACACGCACGCACACACACACGCGCACGCACACACACACACACACACACACACACACACACACACACACACACACACAAAAAGCCTTAAACACTCACAGCAGATTCACACCTTGTCACCACCACTGCTCACTTTATTGTTTCATGAAGATTACTCACATTGACGCATTTACATGAACAACACCTTCTCCATCTGGATGAGGACATGCAGCTAAAGAAATATGACACTGGCTCTGCTGCTTGCTGAGACTCGTATCTCTGCGTGTGGCTATATTCATACAGACTGTGATATTCTGACACTGACCCAATTAAGATAAAAGTCAGCCATGAAAACAACATTTCATGATTACTAAAGGATGGAATAAGGTATTCCTCTGAGTTGTTTTGGCTGTAAAAGTAATTCCGATTAAAGTGCTGCCTGAATTTGTATCATGCAGTCAAACGTGCATCAGATTTAACATTTTATGTTTTTTAACGTTGCGGGTTAATGAATAAAACATGAATAAACATCATATGATATTTTCAGTCAGTTGCTTTGTCAGTCACTTTAAAGGGTACTGATAGGAGGTCAAAGGAATTTTTTTTTTTTTTAACAGTCGACCTTATCTGACAAAAATGACTGATGGGAAATTATTACACATTATGTGTCATTTATTAAAGGACATCCAGTCACTTTCCAGCTGCACTAAACAACTTCTCATTCTTGCAACTCTAAGGTGGAAAAATTTTGTCAACAAAAAGCAGACGCTGCACTGATGTTAAGCCTTCCAAAAAAGAAAGCTGAAATAGGAAAAAATGCCATTGTTTGTCTTTCCATTGGCAAAGGGCTCAGTACTTATGATTCTGTATGTTCTGTGTGAGTGACCACCACCACTTCATTTTGCTCAGGCTCGCTAACTCTAAAGCATCACAATATACTTTCTTTAGCTGTTAGAAAAGTGTGCTTGTGTCTAAAAGAACTACAATTTAAGACTAAAGATGTGCTCACAATGACCCATGATGTTTCCAAGCTTGTTTGAGCTCCAAGTCCAGTTTGTTGTCTAGTGTGATCCCTGTGTTCTTTGCCCGGTTCCAGTTAAGAGAACCACACTACTTAAAGAGGTGGCCCTGGGTGCCCTATGCTTGTAGCGATATCAAATGACTCATCAGTTGTGTAATTAACATTTATAAATGGACAACATGTCAGTGGTTCCCTATTTGAGCCACCAAAAACCATCAAATCATGAACTGCATTGTGATCTGCTGAAAGATTATACTAGCAAGCACAAGAGAGAGAAGTGGAGATCCTGAGACAAACGGAAGCTCTTAGCTTTCTCAGGGTGCAGGGTGTGCGCAGGCCAGTGGGGAGTAGAGAAGGTGTACAGTCTTGCTTGGGAAAAGTACAAGGTAGCTGTGTCTAATGCCCTTGAAGTCCTGCTTCAAAGCTTTGACATCAGCATTTTGGCAGTTGGTGTAAAAGCAAAGTGTTTGAGAACCTCAGGGCACTTGCATGATTTTTTTGTAGTATGATGTCAATCACAAAGTAGTCCCAACCTTTACATAATTTACATAATTAACTTCATTATGTGTTCAATAACACCTGAAACTAACAATTGAGATTTTAAACACATCAGGAAAATTCAAATGACTTGCAGGCATGTTTTTCTATAGACTTTTTTTTTTTTATAACTGTATTTCTTTTTGCAACAAAAAGCCATACCGGCTGTTAGAAAGATTGCAGATTGAAAGCACTTCCACGTTGGCGTCACTTTTCAGGCCCAAAGCCCAAAGTTTATCGAAGCCTGGACTCCACCAGTGGAGTTGCCCAGTGATGAACAGCTGAATTTTTATTTTAGAGCTTCCTGAGATTTCCACTGCTGATGTGTTTGTTGATTGCTGCCAAATTCACTTCACATCCTGATATCCTGGATGACGTTATTTACCATCTCATCTTTGCTCTAATTTAGAGCCAAGCCTTGTGGTGGAAGGTTTGAGTCCAGACAAATGACATAATAAACATAGTACTTAAAACATGGTGGTTTCAAACTACAGCAACCTATCAGCAGGCTGCTCTCAACCTAAAAATAAGCAGCAACCAGGGCAACGTGACGACAACATTTGTCCCTTGACTGGTGTTATTGTTTTGGTCATTCTGTCACAGTCTGTCGTCATGCGTCATCTTCTTTTGGAAATCTCCAAATGTGACTGTGGCCTGGCCAAACATGAAGTCACTGTTTCACCATCTAAACATAAATGATTTCCAGTTATATTTCTGCTTTATTTCAGGGTTCAAGTGATTATATAATCCTGAGCAAAAGTAACTCTCCGGAAGATTGGGCATACAATATGGCTTGATTACATCTCTTTAGGACTTTTCAGAGTGATCAAAGGATGACAGCAGTTTAGAAGTTATTTTTGTAAGTGGATTTACAACAATTAGAATAAAAGGAGTGATGTTATTCACTTCTATTGGCATCTTTTGTGACATTTTTCTGACTTTGAGGAAAAAGAAGAAGAACTGGCTTACCTTTTGTTTTCCATCTTGGGAAACAGCTCAGTCAGCTCAGCATGGCACCAACTTTTTCAGAAACCTGAAGAAGAAGGCATCAATTATCATCTGGAAGCTGAAAATTTCAGACAAAAATAATATTCATACTTTGCTATCTGGGAGAGGAGTCCCTATGTAATGTTTAGTTCATCTATTAATTGATTCCCCCCTTCATGAGTTTTTCCGTACTAACCCTGAGCCAAATGCTGAGTGGCCTAAAAGAGCAATTAGTCATTTATTACTGATTACTACAGCAACAGTTACTCTTTTGAGCAGGAGCCATTATATTATTCAGCAGCCATTTCATTAATTGAGGCTTCTGGCCTGTACGTGTCAAAGTGATTTGTCATTTAAAAAAATCTGTATTATTATTTGCATCTTTATTCTTTTAGCCACAACAGAAGAAATCAGCCCATTTTACATTTATTTGATCTTCATTTCATTCTACTTTCCGAGGACTCATAGAGCATTCAAAACTGTGTGAGTGCACCACCTATTGGCTGGTGGTTATTGGCCGTGCTTTATTAAATAATGTCTGTCCTTTAAAAAAAAAAAAGAAGACATTTATATTCCATGCAAGTATCTAAAAATACACTGTGTCAAGAAAAGGAAAGACCAAGAGATGAAAGTCGAAAAAATGGAAGGAAGGAAGGGTATAGTAGAAGAATAATGAAATACTAAATATGAGTGATGAAAGTGCCTACCTGTTAGGTCAGCCTGACCCTAGAATAGCCCTGGAGTCATTAAAATGTCATTCAGAGCTTCACATTACAGCTGTGACTGACAGGCTGATTTATATGAACTTAATTATGGATGAAGACAAAGCCAATGGAGCAGACTGAAACACATGAATTTACTCGTGCACATGTATGCACTGGTGAAACCCCCCCCAGAAAGAAACGCAAACACAGGCACACACACATGCACACACATTCAGCTTTGTCAGAGCAGTTTATCTCTTCTGTAGCTATTTCTAAGGGATCTATTTTAAACACAGGCTGAGGAGGAGCTGAGGACGGCAGGGCCTGCAGAGGACATTAACATCTATTCTTCATTATTCATTCCATAATGGAAAAAAACAGCAATGAATAACACTGCCTCTTGATGAGGGGCATCCTATCAGCAGCAGTAAATCATGCAGAAACAGTGTGAAAAGTAATTCAGGATGCTGTACATTTCCATGAATTTTTATTTAAACTAAATATACTGCATATATTAACACACAAAGGATGTTGCTGCTTCCAAGCTTTTGTGAAATGAGCCACATTAGAACATGGCTTACGTTAAATCCCATGAACACTGTTGATATGTTCCTTATGAAAATGGCCAAAATATAATAAAATCAGGGTAAAAGTACAGCTGTGGGTCAGTTTAAGTTTCTTGGATTCTGGATTGATTGTTTTAGAAAGAAAAAAGCAAGTCAACAAATTTTGATGTTAAATGTAGATAATTTTAGATTTATTATAAAATGGGCTTCGGTGTACGAATGCTGCAATCATTCTAGTTTAGCATTTACATATAGACAAGATAGGCAAAGGCTATAAATTTATCCAAAAGCATTAGAAATTTTGCAGAAACATTCTTAACTACTTGATCAGAAACCCAACAAAAATTAGGTTATGTTGTTTTCAAAGACGAGGTGTCAGCGCTTTTGGCATTTGTTTATTCTCAAGGGCCAGGAAATGAGATTTAAACAAGATTTAAATCTCGATGAGACTTTTCAACTGGATAAATAAAGGATAATACATAAGTAATAAATGTGTGGCAAAGCAGAAGACACTTTACAGTGTATCGGACACTTTACAAGTGCTAAAAGGAAATCTGAAAAATCTGAAATTAGATATTTTATTACATCTAAAAATGTGAGACACACGTGGCTTGTTTCATGTTTAGCCTTTAGAAAAATAAATCATATCTTAAAAAATACCCACAACCCCACAGTGTTAAGTAGTCCTTGTGATGGCATCCATCACATTTCACCAAAATTTGCATGCCTTGTGACTTTGTGGTGACTTTTAATAATTTTGGGGAGTCACACTGGCAGCAGAGATGTTGACAGGTTAACCAACACAGCACAAGCTGTTCTTTATTTGTGCATAGCCAGTGGATAAAAGCCAGGCTACAGAAAAATGTCTGTCATGCAGAATGAAATTAAAAAAAAAATAGAATGAGAATGTGAGACACTGTATTAATATGTGGGATAAGAAATAAAAATGCATTGCAGTCCCATATTATCTGGGAAAACACTATATACTATATATCAGACCAACTTTTTAGCAGAGGACACTGAGACCTCCCCAGATTACTTCTTACATTGAACATGGCTAACACAGAGTACATATCTTTATTACTGATTTAAGTCCTTGACATGACACAGCGATTTAACTAACACAGAGTGTGAGCGCTGTTTCACAGGCTCCAAATATAAAAGAAAAAAGAAAAAAAAGAAATTCTCCTGTCCATTTTTTAAATGTTTGTGCTACCTGTTGTTGTACCAACATTATTTGCTGATTTACATTCACTCATTTTTTTCTGTGTATGCAAATGTTTAACTTCACAACATGCATAAAGATATGATTATGACTTCTGCCAGAGGTTTCTTCCTGTTAAAAGGGCATTTTTCCTTCCCACATTCACCAAGTGTTTGTTCATAGGGGGTAATTTGTGACCTGTTGGTGTTTTCTGGTGGTCTTTATCTTACAGTATAGTGTCATGAGGTGACAGCAGTTGTAATTTGCTGCTATATAAATGAACCTGAATTGAATAACATGGAATTTTATTAAATCACTTATTGAAACAATGTATTTTTCATGTATGCAAACAATGTATTCTGGGATGGATCCTGCGATCAATTGAGATTTAGATCTGCCAAGTACCTCTCCAGGCAAGATGCATAAAATGACTATGTAAAATACTGTCTAAGTAAACTCAGTCTAAGTAAAATACAGTAAGTAAAATGTCTATGTAAATATAGCCCAAATGTAGTCACATTCATTGTGAATGCTTTCCTTTTTTTCTTGTTGGTTTCAGGTTTTCTTGTACACTTTCCCGCACCAGAGTACATTCTAGTTTCTTTGGTGAAACTCTATGTGTCCAGTTGCTTTCCATGACACAAACTCATTATGGAGAAGGGAATTACAGCAATCTGGGCTGCGACCCACTGCCGGCTATTTGGAGCAGTGTGAATTAGAACAGGCAGAAACGATAGCTATCTATCAGGAGGCAAGGCTGCTCTCATCTCCTATATGCTACTGAGGATGAATAAAGGGAAATCAAAGAAAAGTTGAGAAGCTGGGAAAGGAAAATGGTGCATGTGTCAGAGAAAGGCTATGTCAGAAAAGTGAACGCAAAAGAGGATGAGGAGAGAAGCAAGGGCAGCTTATATTAAAGGACCTTTTGCCAGAAGGATGTTAATTACATTTGTGAGAAAAATGAAAAATTGTTAGTAAGTCACTAGCTCCTCCTCCTCCAACAATGTCAACACCAAGCACTAAGAGGTGTGCACCAAAACACCACAAATAAGCAAGTCAGAGGGTGAAAATTATTCTATTCCAACGGACACACACACACACACACACACACACACACACACACACACACACACACACACACA
Organism: Tylochromis polylepis; assembly: GCA_015107715.1. Lineage (NCBI taxonomy): Eukaryota > Metazoa > Chordata > Actinopteri > Cichliformes > Cichlidae > Tylochromis > Tylochromis polylepis. The sequence goes on from VVHJ01028901.1 coordinate 12,344, forward strand.
CACACAGAAAGCTCCAGGTGGGTCAAAAAGCAATGAGGGGATTGTCCGTAATAACAAATGGTTCATTAATTCATAAATCAGAGTGTCAGCCTTGGTGGAGCAACTCCTCACAGCAGAGAGCAGGAGCTGTGTGTTATTAGCCAGGAGGATGGCACAATGAAAACTAATGGACACAAGCGCTATGTCTCCTTGGAGCACTGACTCTACTAACACATTCATTCATCACCAAGCGTCAACCAGACAAACAATTGAGGAATAATAGAGAAAAACTTTATTTATAAATCACTCACATCTTTAGATACATAGATATTTATCTTTGTATATTTCCTGAACAGCATATGTTAATTTCTCTGTAGCTTATTGAATCCAATAATTTGGACAAGGTGCCCATTAATACCAATTATTTAATAGTAGAATTCACATATTTCTTTCAATAATAGGGACCTTACTGATACAATATAAATAAATAAATAAAATAGAGCTGGGACCCTTAATCAGTTGTATTTGCTTGATTATGGGTCTCCTCAGGATTGTGTGTACAGACTGTTCTTGATTAACAGCCTCTTCACCCTTCAGATTTTAATCTTTAGTACATCAATTTTAGTAAACTCAAGTAATTTTCAGCAGTGCTGCTCCAGCTTCAACCTCAGCAGTGGTGTAATTAGACAAAATAACTAATAACCTTTTATTCCTCAAGAAAAGTAACAAATAAAATTAAAACACAAATCACTGGTTCACTGGGATGTAGGGACAATTTCTACTTTTACTATAGTGAAGTTATTGTGTTTGGCCAAGAGTTTTTGTGTGGCGTGATTTACACACAACGTCTATTAAATGTGGAAGACATGAATTTTTGCTGGGCAACAATTCAAAACCATGTGAGGTAAAATATTTCAACTTCAGCTTTTAAGTCTAAAGCTTAGCTGTACTGTACTCTGCATCTCAAAACCCATCGACCATGATTCTCATGATGTCTCTGGAAATAGAGGATAAACTTTTTCAACTTCCCTTTTAGAGGAGAGAGATTGAAAAAAGTGAGTGAGATGGAAGGACTTAACTGTTAGTTCTGAAGTTATATAACTGTAATTTGATTTCAGATGACAGTTGCATTGTCTCTTTAGTTACTAAGGGTGAACAGTTTCCAATGCAAGTGTGCTCATGTGAATAACACAAAGTGAACAAGTACGCCTGGATCATTTGACCTTGGACCATCCCTTAGTCTCGTTGCTATAGTCTTCAACTGCTGTGGACCTTCCCATGATGCACTGAGTAATTTTCCTCCACTCTTCCTCCTTTCATTAAACTTTGCAGGAGTGCTTGCTCACTGAAAACCATCTGATAGTTTTCCTACTCTCGCTATCTTTGTGAAGCCTTTACCTTACAATATACAGCACCTTGAGACAACTGTTGTTGTGAACTGGTGATATATAAACAATATGGAATTGCACAGTGTTTGTTTGTATTTGATTTTCATCTGACAGCATCAATATATCAAATTACTCATGACAGCAGCAATATCTATGAAGTCATCTGTGTATAAACTGACACATCATTTATCTCACTGCCTGTTAGCTAGTGCATACTTTTTTTTTTTGCAAGCAAACAACGAAGACAAACACTGATCCAGCGTATGCATTCATCAATTTCTTTCACAGGTCCCTAATTACAGCTGAGACTGTGACTGCTAAGCACCAAAGAAGCTGCACATGACTGTGCTAGATGCACGTGATGAATATTTTAAAAACACGTTTGACAGCAGCAGCAATAGTTTTCTGTGCACTGGAGTCTGGTGAAAGAGAGTGAGAGGATCATTTATAATGTAGCTTGTTATTTGGCATGCATGTAATCTCCACATATCACGTATAATGTAAGTTAGTGTAGACATCCTCTTTTATGTATTTGCCCTTTGCCTGTCCTGCCAAAAGACCTGTGTAAAGAAGATGAGTTAGCACTCTTCTTATGCTTTTTACTCATTTCTGTCTGTTGAAAATTTGCTAAGAATGTGCAATGATAGGGGCTTTTATATAGGTACAGCAACACTGAAATATTATTGAAGCTTTTTGGACAATTAGAACTGAGTGCCTTGAGTAAAGAAAACTGAGATCAGGATGGCATTATCTGCTCCATCACGTTATTAGCTCAATTATCTAATGGGTTTGGATACAAATGCACTGCTGCACTTACAGGAAGTCGGCTAAACTGTAATAAATAGAGCAGTGAATTTACACTGTGCAGCCATATATGTTATCGAATATTTTCCTCATTTAAAGACTCACTTATTAATTGATTATTGCAAAGGAGGTATTAAACAAGAAAGAGGAGCTCAAATAATAATTTTTTTCTTCATTAATCTTTATAATACAAATGCATACTCACTGTACTTGTTATCACAATAGCAAGAGGAATAAAGAGGAGGAGAGGTAACAGAAAGAGTGTTTGAGTGATGACAAACAGGAAATAGAAGAGAAAATGGATGACTCTACTGTTGTAAACTTGCAAAAGCAGCACAATTTTCATTAAGTGTGTTCATAGTCACAGTTTCTGCAGTGTGAATAATAATGAGTTCACATCCAACACCACTAAAAGGTTTCCTCTCATCTAAGATATCTGAATTTTCACTAGAGAAATTAGCACAAATGACTTTGGTGACTTGTTGACCTTCCCTCCTCTTTAACCTCCTGACCCAGAAGTAATTTTGAAGTTTCTGTTTCCAAGGCTTCCAAGGCTTCAAAGGCTTTTGGAAATTTCAAAAATATTGTTCCTTATGTGGATTTGTCAGCACTGCTCGCTACCTTCTCTGTAATTTTGCGGAATAAAAAAATATAATTATAATAATAACCTGACATCTTCGCCCCCACCCCTTTGCCTCCAGAACTTCTTCTTCATGGTGTAGATTCAAAAACTTGCTGGAAACATTGGTCAGATTTTTTTTTTCATCCATACTGGGACGATAGCATGTTGCTGCAGATTTGTTGACTCCACATCCATAGATGCAAACCTCCCATTCCACCACATCCCAAAGATGCTCTATTGGATTGAGATCTGATAACTGTGAGGGTCATTTAAATACAGTGAATTAATTGTCATGTTCAAGAAACGAGTCTGAGATGATTTGAGCTTTGTGACAGGGTGCATTATACTGCTGGAAGAAGCAATCAGCAAATGGGCACACTCTGATCAAAAAGGAATGGGCGTGGTCAGGAACAACACTCAGATGGCCTGTGGTGTTTAAATGATGCTCAGCTGGTACTAGGGGACCCAAAGTGTGCCAAGAAAATGTTCCCTTCACCATTTCACCACCAGCAGCTTGAACTGTTGATACAAGACAGGATGGTTTCATGCTTTCATTCTGATTCCACCGTCTGAATGTTGCAGCAGAAATGAAGACGCATCAGACCATGTAATATTTTTCCAGTCTTCTCTTATCTGGTTTTAGTGACCCTCTGTGAATTACAGACTCAGTTTCCTGTTCTTAGCTGAAAGGAGTAGCACCCAGCGTGGCCTTCTGTTGCTGTACTCATGTGCAAGGTTTAGTGTGTTTAACAGGTCAAAGATGTTCTTCTCTATACTTTGTTGTATAGTGTTACTTGAGCTTGGCTCCTAATAAGCTCAAAGCAGTCTGGCTGTTCTCCTCTGACCTCTGGCATCAACATACACTTTCTTTTTTTCAGCCAACTTAATGCAAACAGAAAATTGTTGTGCAGGAAAATCCCAGTAGATTAGCAATTTCTGAAATACTCAGCCCATCCATCTGGCGCCAACAACTATGCCCCATTTAAAGTGGTTAAAGAGTTTTCACTTTACGCTCACACAGTTATGAAGAGGTACATTAGATATACATTAGATTTCCCCCAGGCTGTACTGTTTGGCCATTTTAAAATTGGAAGTAGCCAGCAAAGGAACTAAAGATATTACTCTTTATGTGTTGGTTTCCTTTTTAAAGGTTCTCAGTGAAAACTGACAAATTTGACTTCAATTTTTAACCTTTTGCCTCTTCAAAGAGTTGCTTTGCCTCCCTCTTAACTGTGAAGTAGCAGATAATTATTACACAATGGACTATTTAAAAACGTTGTCTCTCAATAAATGCACGCTTTATTATCAGACTCCCACTAATTCTGTGACATTTAACACTCCACAAATATGCATCCTACTTTTAAAAAATATTTATTGCCTGACTGATACTGGATCTTTGAGGCTGATGCTGATATTTACAATTGACAGTTTAAAATGTCAGGTAATGATAAATTGCCACATATTGATACGTTTTGTCATGCTTCATGCACAGGAATGAGAAGAGAGATGGACAGAGGAGGAAAGAGAACAGAAAGAAGTGGAATGAGTGCTAGCGATGTAGCGCTGTGCTACAGCAGGGAAGTTTTATAGTTGCATCACAAATCAGCTACATCGCTGAGGTCCACTAGAGAACAAGCTGTGCAGAAATAATGACCAGTGTATAAAGAGAAGAAAAAGCACAGTCATATAGATTGCTTAGAGTGGCAAAAAATGAGTTATGCTGCAGTTTATTGTTGCATGTTGATAAAAACGTTTAATAAGTCTTTAATAAGTCTAAAAGAAGAAAATGATGGGGAGAGGAAAAATGGAAGAAAGAGAAAGAGAAAGAGAGGGTTGGGAACCTAAAACAAAATTGTTAATGCACTATTCGAGTAGTTTAAATGTGACTGAAGAATTTAATGACAGTTGTATGAATGGGTCACACAAATTGCTGGTTATATTGTCTCTTCAATCATGAGTGGTGTGATTATATTAGAGATGACAATGGTGAGATGATAAACCACTTTAATCTGCTTTACTTAGCCTTTAGCAGGGAATGAGGACAAGCTGCAGCTACACACACACACACACACACACACACACACTTCAAAGAGGAGCTGTGCATAGGTGCGTTGGTGTATTGTCAAGGCAGAAGATTGAAGTTGACTGATCCTATTAGGTTTTACTGTTGATACACACACACTTGAACACACACCTGAAAAAGCTGCATACACATTCACACAGAGACACGCACATACAACTGAGCAGCACATTAACAAATTGTCTTGCACACACACACACACCATTCGCTGTGTGACTCAGCTGTGTCATATTCACAGTTGAGAGGGAACAGAGCGAGGAGTGCAGAACTAAAGAACGCCTGTCAGGTTTATTTCTGTCTCCGGCTGGCTCTTGCCTGTGTTACGAACGGAGCTTCATGCTCTGATCTGCTGCTGCCCCACTTCCTGGTCCCCTTGTCTACTCTTGAGTACAATGGCAAAAATAAAAACATAAACAACCTTCAAGTGTTGCAGCATACATATCGTCCTTCACACGAACGCTGCGCAAATTCAAGACCTACAACAACAGTAAACACCAACTATTTGTCCTGCTTCTACTGAGAACTGGTGCTGAATATCATTATGGCTAATAATTGTTTTAGGACTCCTTGCAAGATGGGAGAAGCAGTTTGAACAAATAAATCAACTATCTGTGCTGCTTAGAATTCTTTTATCACTTTCATGGTTAAGTCAGAAAGCTGGCTCAAACAAGTAAATTATAATTTAAGCACAAAAATATTAGCTTTCACTGTTAGTAAATGATTTAATAACTGATTAACACATTGATTTATTCTGCCTTAAAGAGACCTGGTTACATTTAAAAGTAGAATGGGAGGCAGCTCCCAGCTTGGATTTGGGAGATACACCCTCTTTACTTTTAAGACTAGGCTTAAAACTTTCCTTTTTGATAAAGCATATAGTCAGTTTTAGAAAGTGGAGTACTTAGTGCTAGGCATTAGAAGTACTCGGTTGTTCGAGGCAAAATAAAAATGAGTCAGTTCCAGGGTTTGCTGGAATGTAGCAGTACAGTGATTTTCCAATCATTCATTACAAAAGGCAAATGGTGTGTGTGAGTTGTTTGCTGTTACACAGAAAAACAAGAGTGTGACAGTTTCCAGTCTGAAAGGGAAACAGAGCCAGGGACAGTTGCACTTTTCACCAGAGTTGGCTCAAAACACATTGTTCATCACCACGTATGCGCAATGATGTCATCCCCACAATGGGCAGCCAGAGAAACACTCTTCTCACACTGACTCCAATCTGTCTTTCTGCTGTGAGACTTGGACAGCATATCCATTTGTGTGTGTGTGTGTGTGTGTGTGTGTGTGTGTGTGTGTGTGTGTGTGCGCGCGCGTGAGAGTGTGTTTGTGTGTGTATGTGTCTGTTGA
>VVHJ01028904.1:6173-19581 GCA_015107715.1 Tylochromis polylepis
TCTAAGTTATTATCACTCAATTACCCATGGTATTTTCTGTGTAATAGGCAGGAAAGAGAGTTGCAAAATGCAAAACTGCCCGTTTCCATTTAATAACACATTAATAACCTATTAAAGCAAACTTTAAACGTGTGTGATTATTATCTGGAAACAACTGTGGTAGCTTCTGTCTAATAAGCAGGAAATAGAGCTGCAAAATGCAAAACTGCATGATTCCATTTAATAACACACTAATAACCTATAAAACTAACTTAAAGTGTGGTTATTACATGGCAATATCCCTGATATTTTCTGTGTAATAAGACGGAAACGGAGCTGGAAAATGCAAAACTGCTTGTTTCTATTTAATATCATATTAATAACCAGGTAATAACCTTTTAAAACAAACTTAAAGAATAGTAATGACTGCCAGGAAACACCTGTGGAAATTTCTGTGTAATAAGCAACAATTTAATACCATGGTCATGATGGCTGAATAAAACCAGCATCATGAAATCTGTAATGACTGAAACACTTATGCAAAATGTTAATAATTATGTTTAAAAGAATAACACATATGAATGCATTAGATTCTTTCACAGCATAGTTTAGACATGGATGACAACACATTATATGGTAGATATATTTCAGGTAGGAAAGAAAGTGGAGCACATTTTTAAAATGTCCAATACACAAAAATAAGATGCTATCCATGTTCTCCTGCTTGTCCAATTCAGGGTTGTGAGGGGGCGCATACCATCATCCTGCACCACCTTCATCACTGATTGACCCCTAACCATCCAAAGATCCAGCCTTTTCTGCAGCAAGTAGCACCAAGTCACCCATTGCATACTAAAAAATTTGAAGTTTTAAAAGAAAAACAATGTTAAAGCAAGCGTGATGTAATTGGCAGTTCTTTGAGCAACAATTTCACAGACAGATTGTCCTATTGAAAAAAAAAAGCGCCATTATAATTTGTTTATGAAGTAAAATAATTAATTCATCATTTTCCTTTTCTGCCCAAAACAACATATTAGAATATTTAATGTCTATCATTAGAAATGAACCACTACAAAATGTACTGGGGGTGGATAGCTATATTCTGAATATACCAAACCTCAAACCCCTCACCGAAACTGTTGAAAACTGGAGTGCTCAATTTTGGGGCGCATACATGTCTTATTTGAAAGTATAGCTAACCACATCTAGTTCTCTATCCATATTTACAATAATAATGGTCAGCTTATTTCACGACAATCTTACTTTTATGCAACTTTAGTTTTTAGAACTACTCTAATTACTCTTATTAGGTAACTTTAGCTACTAACCTATTGTTAGCTACTCTGTTAGTGGTGTAAGTTGACAGTATGTGACATAAGTTAATAACTACAAGAGACATGGTCCTAAATATAACTTAAGGAATAAAAAAATGTTTTACTTACCTTGCAGTCCTACAGCAGTAGCTATAATATGGGTTTGATTCCAAATGTATTGTTATAATCCATTGGGTTATGCAAGCATGAATCTATGAGGCAAGCCAAAAAGGAGGCAGATGTGGCTAAAGCTAGCAGTTGGCACCCCACTTCTTCTTTGTCTTTATTCTGGGATAAAATTGAAAGTGCAGACTCCCAGTAGGCAGCAGTCTGCCATGTACTGGCAGCCAGCTCTTTGCAGGCTGTTTCTATTTATGCTTATTATACAGAACCTACCACAGGCGTTCCAGGTGATAATCACACACTTTTTAAGTTGTGCTTTAATAGGTTATTAATATGCTATTAAATAGAAACAAAGTTCTGCGTTTTGCAGCTCTTTCCTGCTTATTACACTAACTACTACAGGTAATTGCGTGGTAATAACTTAGAAATTACCATATTATGTTTGTCTCGTCCTTGTTACCCTACTATTACCACGTTATTACCAAGCTGTATGGCCACATTGTTACCCCCAGTTTTGGGGCGATTATTATCCTCTTACATAAATTTCAGGGTAATATTTCACAACTGTAACCAGTGTTGCTACCATGATATTACATGGTTATTACTTTGGCAATTGCATAGTAATAACTTAGAAATTACCACGTTATTACCTCTTGTTGCCTTTGTTAGCCTACTTTTACCCCTTTATTACCGAGCTGTGATAGAAAGTGCTACCATAAATTGATGTATTTAATGTTTATATATATTTTGTATGAAATAAAAAATGTACTCAATAAAAAGAAACGCACTCAGAGCAGGGCTAAAGAGCATTCCTGTGTTTTAAATGGTTCAGTCTGTGTGGGCTTTCCTTTGTTTCTCAGTGAGTGCTTTGTGTGTAACACAGAGGAGGTTTAATCTAATGGCAAAAAAAAAATGTTGCTCCCCCTTTGTCATTTAATCGCTCACCAATTTGTGGCATTCGCTGTTTATCTTTTCAAAGAAACCTGAGGACATTTTCAACGGAACAGCAGAGCAGAAGAGGAGGGAGGAAAATCAGTGATAACTCTTACCGCTATCGTGTTTCAGAAATACAAACAGCTTCGTTAAAACACTTCCAAAGAAATCAAAATGAAACAGTTTACAGAGTGTACCTGTCACCGTTTGATGCAGGGCTAGATACAGTATTACAGGTTACCCGTAAACTTACCCGTCAGGCTGGACCGGTCCAAAAAGAAAACTGCTTGGCACACGACAGCTTCTAAAATAAAGAATGCATGGCACTATAATCCACTACACGCCTCACACACAGGTATATGCTTCTTCTTTACTATCGGAAACCGGCAAAATAAGATGTGAAGACAGAGGGAATAAAGCAGAATCATGCCAGGGCGTCTGTGATCTGAAGTGATCCGTCAGCTGCGCAGTATGTCTGGAATCTGGGAATGGTGTCAGCAACAAGGAGTGGAAGTGTTAAATGAAATTAGATAACAGGTAGGTGAGGTGCCACACACAGAAGAATCACAACTGCTCTCAGCTTACGTATCACACTTGAGCCCAAGAGATTAAACTGCCCAGGAGGTGAGTTTCACAAAGTGCTGATTTATTCATCAAACATTTCAACCTATTTTATTTTTTAGTTGTTTTAGGGGACAAAATCATAAAGTTCACTCGAGCTTTTTCTGACTGCAAACAACGACAAGATCTGTGAACTGCCAAAAATGGAAATAGTGTGTCTTTTTTTTCTTTTCTTTTTTGGAGGAGTGAATGAAAATATCAGTTTTACTTGATTGGAGAGCGACATGAGCTGAGTCTCATCACTTTAAAAAGGAAACGCTTATTGCCGGGAAAGACTGCAGTCATGTCAAACAACGAGGCGAGTCTGGATGAGAATACACTTTTCCTGCCGGTGGATGAGTCCTCCCCGGAGTTCATCTATAGTGAGAAGGAAAGAGAAGCAGTAGAGAAGCTGCTGAGCGCTGGACCAGAGGCTTTCTACCGCTCAGTCGTCAAAGAGCTCCCTGACTGCTTCTTATCCTCTGAAGAGGTCAGCCAGTTACCAAGCTGGGTTCAGAGCTACCCTTTCAACGAGCGAAGGCTACAACATGAGAATGGAGCAAAGAGCATCGCGGAGACTGAGGAATTCTGTTCCAGCTACTTTCCCTGCCACTCGGACATGCCGATCCCGAACCTGGATTTGGGCTGGCCTGATAAAATCCCCTGGTCGGTAACGGCAAGTGTCACAGTCCACACCAGCCCTCCTGCAGAAGGGGGGCCTTCAGTCAGAGAGGTGATCAGACGGCACTTACAAAGAGCCAGAGAAGTACGCAAATTTCAGCTGGATTCATTATTTTCACGGATAAATACAGCTTATGTTTTCACATGAAGTACATAAACTCAATATATCTAAAAGGAAATTAGTTATATACTTAGACCCTGATGAAGATGCTTTTGTTTGTTTTGCTTGCTGAAGAGTTAAATATTTTTATGGGGGTTTTTTGTTGTTTTTTTGCCCTACTGAAGACTTCCTGTAGAGAAAGTCTTAGAGTCAGGTAGCACTTCCCCTTTTTTTAAATGTATTTTTATGGTTAGATATGTCTTTGATAATTAGCCATCAATTTTTAACTTTAAGCCATTATGATTTCATTTTTTCTTATGGTTATGATTATATTGTTATGATAGGCCTGAACACTAAAAGAAGCAGGCTAAATTATATACATGCATATTTTTGTGTCATGCAGGTGATTGCCATCGTGATGGACAGACTGACAGATAGTGCAATAATTGGAGATTTACACAGTGCTGCCTCTCGGGGCGTCCCTGTCTACATCATCCTGAACCAAAGGTCCATTCAGGAGAGGTTCTCGTTCAACAGGCTCTGGCATCCAGTGAGTCAACACATACAAATCAGCACACACCTAGCAGCCATCCTTCGCACATGGCAGTAAATAAAACAAAGATTTTAGTCAGACAGAGCAGCGCATTGTGGAATGGGATATTTCATTTGCTACCCTGGTCTTAACATGTGCAACAAAGCCTCCTTATGCTCAATGTGGTGTAAAATTTGTTTAAGCTGACAAAGAATAAAACTAAAAACACGTCCCATAGGTCCCATGCTACTGTAGTGAGATATATAAGCACGCATTTGTTCCCAAAGTCTAGCTTTTGTATTTATTTTAGTTAAAAATGTTTTTTTCACATCTAGTTTTATTGTTTTAGTTCAGGTTGAGTTACTTGACTTAGTGCACACATGTTGGTTCTCTCAGACTGCAAGTGTTGTTTTTTTGCTTTGACAAGTTGATGGTAGGAATGTAACAGAGACTCGGCCACACAGCTAAACTGGTTGCACCGCATTCAATGGAGTCCATGTTGCTTTCAAGCAACGACAGTGTTTTCATTAGAGACGCCAATGAAATAGATGAACAGAAGGCAAACTTCCGGGCAGAATTTAGCCATACATGGATAAAAAGCTGGATTAAAACTTTGTTTGCACTTCTGTCCAATGCTTTCCACAAAACCCATTTAAATCCAAGTGTAAACCCAGCTGTAGCTGTTCCTGTAGTATGCATGTTTATACATTCATGTGTCCTCAGGGGATCAAGCCTACACTCCTTTGGATTTATTATATCACCTTGAAACCTAAACACTTAACCATATCAAGATCTTGGTCTTGTCTGTACCAACAGTACTTACAGTATTACACATCAGTTCACACCAATGTGACAATTCAGCTTTTGGCACTGTCACAGGTTACAGTGCAATGTGTTTAACTCTTGTGATTTGGCAGAACATACGGGTCCGAGCTCTTGGTGGGAGAAGTTTTTGTTTGAGGGATGGAAGAAAGGTGGTCGGGGAAATGAACGAGAAATTCCTTCTGGTGGATTTAGACACAGTGATTCATGGCAGCTACAGGTAAACAGATTTGGCTTCCACCTGCTTTTCTTTACATGTAAGGCACACATGGTTGAAAGTGACTTAAAACATTGTTGCTGAACTCTGCAGCTTCACCTGGACGGATACCCACCTCCACCGGCAGCTGATCACCGTCCTGAGGGGACCGGTTGTTGACGCATTTGACCGGGAGTTCAGAACTTTGTATGCTAGTTCAGTCCCAGTTCTTGCCACTGTAACCCATGTGAACCGAAACCATCAGCTTAAAGACATTTCAGCTGTCAGACTCCTGAAAAATAACTATGTTGATCCCAATATCACCGACCCTCCGTCCCCACGTGCTGTGTCCCCTCTGGACTGGGATAAGATGGGAGTTTTTTCAGAAGAAAGCAGCTTGCCAACCAGTCCTCTTTATCTTCATGGGGAAGTGGTGAAGCAGGAGATGTCACTACAGAACAGCACGCAGTTTGATAAAAACACTTCTTTTATGGATGGATTTACTAACAACCAAAACCGTCTGGAGGATAAAAGAAGGTAGTGTGTCTGAATCAGTCTCCACATCATTACTGAGTCCTTGAATAAATATGTCAGCATACAGCAGAAAATTCTCAAGGCCATAATTTATTCTGTGTCCCTAAACCAAACCTGTAGCTGATCTTCTTGCTTTTTCTTTTTTTTTTTTAACCTGTCATCCCTTTTGTATCATTCTCTGAGTAATTTCCAGAATAGGAAACAAGATATTTGCAATATTTTGTGCTACGGGATGTTTTTTTTTCACATTTTTGTATATGACAGGGTTGAAGAAAACTTCTCTCCAGTGGCAACTGAAGTTGTAAAAAACTCAGCAACTTTCAAGTGAGTCTTATTAAAAGCTATGTTATGATTCAAACTATTAGCTGTCTATGTTTCTTCCATGTCAGTGTTTTACACAAACATTTGGGATCTTGATAATGTTCATAGGATCAGGGAGCCTTTGACAGCGGAGCCAGCTACTTCAGAAAGAACAAAAAGGTAAAATCAACAAGGCACCAGAAAAAAAACGACTGTCATTTTCAAATATGTGTCTATTTTCAGCATGTTTTTAAAGATTTTTTTTATTCAACAGGATCACAGACAGCCTTTCTCCAGTGGCAACTGACACAGAGAATTCAACTTTTAAGTGAGTCTTACTACAAGCTATGCTGCGGTTGAGATTGTTAGTTGTGTATGTTTTTTCCACGCTGATGTTTTAGACAAAAATTTAGGATTGTGATTATTTTCATAGGCGCAGAGAGTCCTTATCAACACAGCCGGATACTTCAGACAGGACAAAAAGGTAAGATACAAGATACAAGTTAGGGTTTTTTTTTTTTTACATTTCTTGTCCAAATGTATCTATTTGTATATGTTTTAGGATGTTTTTACAGATTTTTGTGTTTGACAGGGTCAAAGACAAAATCTCTCCAGAAGCAACTGAGATCGTAGAAAAATCAGCTTTCGGGTGAGTCTTATTATTAGCTATGCTGTGATTGAGATTATTAGGGGTCCATTTTTTCCAAGATGATGGTTTACACAAACATTTGGGATCTTATTTGTTTTCATAGAAACAGAGAGCCCCTATCAACTCAGCCAGCTACTTCAGACAGAGTAAAGAAGTAAGATCAACAAGATATAAGGAAAAATAATAATTACTTTTAAAATATCATATCCAAATATATATCTATATTTTGAGGCTGTTTTTACAGAATTATGTATTTGACAGGTTATCTGAAAGCATCTCTCCCACGGCAACTGACATAGAAAAATCAACAGCTTTCAAGTGAGTGTTATTACGAGCTATGCTATTATAAAGACTATTAGCTCTTTTGCGCAAACATTTAAGATCTTGATTATTTTAATAGGAGCAGAGAGTCCTTATCGACACAGCCAGATACTTCAGACAGAGCAAAAAGGTAAGATCAACAAGATTCAAGTTTTTTCTTTTTAAATTTCTTGTCCAAATATATCTTTTTGGCTATGTTTTAGGATGTTTTTACAGATTTTTGTATTTGATAGAGTCAAAGACAATCTGCCTCCAGTGGAAACTGGTGTCATAGAAAAATTACTTTTCAAGTGAGTGTCATTATTAGCTATGCTATGATTAAGACAATTAGCCGTCTCTGTGTTTTCCATGGGTTGTTTTACACAAACATTTAGGATCTTGATCTTGATTTAGGAGCAGGGAGTCCTTATCAAAGCAACCAGCTTCTTTAGAAAGAAAAAAAAGGTAAGATCAATGTCATATCCAAATATCTGAGACCGAAAAAAGTTATTGAAATAATAGTATAAATAATAATTTAATGTCCAAATTGTGTATTTTTTAGATTATATTGTACTCTATTGTATCCAGCACATCTGTGGTTTATTGAGAAAAGCTGGTCATAAGCATTTTAATTGTACCTACTTTAAAATAATGCAAGCTATTACATATGTGTGTGTGTGTTTGTGTGTTGCTATCCTTGTTTTTTTATTACTTTTCTGTCCTTTTATACTCAGATTGACCTGTTCACGCGAGGAAAACATTTTTTAAAGAATAAAGCCCGGCGGTTATAATTTAGCTTTCCTTAGATTTCATTTATTCAGAGCTGTTTGTTTTTCAAATGGACTAAAATGTCTGAAATAAAGTTTGTCACTTTTTATTCCCACTGGATGGAGTGCAGCACAGAGAGAGACACTTCCAGGCACCACACCACAGAGAGGAACACGACTTTATATACCAGAAATGCATCTAGATATGATGACAAAGCAAGTGAGGCAACACACAGACGTTACTCTTTTCAGGCAAGAGAGCCTTCAAGGAGGTACTCTATTGCAGAAGAGGAGAGTAAAACAGATGATATCACAACAAAAATGGTGGACAAACCATCTTCTAGAGTAAGTAACCTGCTTTTGCTTTCAAAACACTCCATGTCATCTTGATATGGAGCTCCTGGCAAAGCTGAGATGTATTTCTCTCCTGTCAGAAGCCGATAATCTTGAGCGTGCAGAGGGATGAGAACGTCAGCGCTCTGAGTGACGTCATGAAGAAAATTCCACAGACCAGTTCAGGACTGCTTAAGAGAGATTCGAAGACTGTAAATACCCAGTCCATGTGGGATCTGAGCAAGGAATACGCAGCTACAAGTCACGACAAGAGAGGAGTCTCACTGCCGAGATATACCAGGCCCACTGTAAGTGTGCAGATTTGATGTATTTTTCTTTTTCTATTCCAACTAAAGGACTTAGAGAGATATTTAATGCAGCTCTCCCTTTTGTCTGTGCTCTCCCTTTTTCTTTCCTCTCAACCCCTGTGAGGGGTTCTGCCACATAGCTGCCCCTCCCCGAGCCTGGATCGGCTGGGAGTTACTTCCTCTTAAAAGGAAGAATCCTCCTAGTGCTGCTCATCGGAGATCAGAGGATTGTTTTGGGTTTTACTTACACTGTAGTGCATTCACCATAGAAAATAAAGAACCTTGTTGTTGTGATTTGGCACTATAGAAATAAACTTCAAGTTAAGTCAATTGTTACTCCACAAAAACATAACGGCGGCTTTTTGCAAGTATCTCTTCACCTCAGTATTAAAAGTTTTCGTCTTAGAACTCGGAAATAAGTCATAAGAAGCCAAAAGAAAGGAAAAGAATTACTTTTAGTGAAATTTCCTTTTAGTAAAATCCATGTGTTTGAAACATTGCAAATAAAAAAAAAATTTACATGTAGAAAGTACAAATTAGCGACGGGTTTTCAGCCTTTTTGGATCGTGACCCTTAAAAGCCTGCAATCAAATAAAGAAAAGTTATTGTCTGTATGACTCGAATCACATTTAATTTATTTGAAGACGTTTTAGAAGCCACAAGAATCCTTTCCAGTATTTCAGAGTAAAAAAAGAAAAGAAAAGTAGATAACTATAGTGCCATAGTACCAATATCTGATGCTCTTTTTCTGTTTCCCCGACAGTATGACCCATCTTACATAACACCTGGTCTTGCCCTGATGGAAAAGAGGAATGATAAAGTGAGGTCCACATTAATGCCCACAGAGAGGCCTCGCAGTTACACTTTTCTTGGTGTGGACTCGGGAAGGAAGAAAGGAGGAGCAGGAGAAAAACACGAGTAATATACTGTGAACACGTTCTGTGACCAAGCAAAGACACCGGCCAGCAGTGGATGGTCACGACATCTGCAGTGTTAATTACTTAAAGTATAAAACAGGCAGAGACTGTAATGAAAAGCAATAGTAACAAACACAGTGTGCAGACGTTTCATCTGTGCCACTAAATCTGATTATGGATAAGATGTTTTACATGTACGGTGACTTATAAACATGTAAAATATTCATATTGTTGCTGCTCACCAGGAAAAATAGCAACTCTGTTATTTGCTAAACATCTTTTCTTGATTAAAATGTACATAGAAGTGACTTCACTGAGCCCCTTCAAGTGTATTTGGATGATTGATGATGAACTGATAATGACTTCTTTAGTTACACTTTTCTGGTACCTTTGCCTTCAGAACTGACACAGATTCAACAAGGTGCTGGAAATATTCCTCAGAGATTTTGGTCCATATTGACATGACAGCATCACACAGCTCCTGATATTTGTCAGCTGCGGATATTTGGTGACTATGGAGGCTGTTTGCATACAGTGAACTCACTGTCATGTTCATGAAAGCAGTTTGAGAAACATGAGAAGTTTGAAAGCCAAATGTTGCAGCAGAAACTGAGACTTATCAATTGTCCTGTTCTTATCTGACAGTAGTGTCACCCTGTGTGGTCTTCTGCTGCTATAGCCCATGTTCAGAGCCACTTAAATCTCCTTTCTTCTCCATGTTGATCCTCAGTATGAACTTCAGCATGTCATCGTGACGACGTTTACATGCCTAATGCAGGTGTAGTTAATAAAATGTACAAATGAAAGTGGAAGTAAAGAAGGTTTGGTGGCAATGTGGACATACTGCTTGATTGATAAGTGACAAAATCACGAAGGGAGAAGTATGAGGCAAGTATTTTCCACAGCAAGATTAGGAGTTGATGCAGTTTAATAAAAGCAAATCATGGAAAAAGAAATATGAGATGAGTGTAAGGCTTAAACTTATGATTGAATTTATCAGAGCTCCGTATAGAAAAACACAGGAGCATTTTTTATTTATTTTATTTTATTTTTTTTTATATATTTATGTTTTTGTTCTTTTTCTTTTTTATGGATCATGATACTTGATCCAAAATTTAGGTTTTTTTTTTAAGTCAGACAACAAAATGTTTAAGAATGACAGGCTTTAAAAATGAAATGAAAATATTTGAAAATACACAGAATCAAAATTCCCAGAGACCAAAATACCATGAAATGTGTATAGTGTAATACAGAAAACATGGCGTTTAAAGATTAAATATATTTATTTGTCTTTTTTGTTACTAAATCATGAAATTAATTTTAATCTTATACTTCAAAGTAGAGTAATAAATCATTTTTGGAGATGTTGGGTGAGAACAATGAGAAATTTATATTTGAATATTTGAATGTCTTTGTGGAAAAAAAAATTAATGAACAAATCACTGCTTTAGCTGTGGACATCATCAAATAGATTACAGTTTTTCCTGTTTTTAACTATAATACTTTTATCTCTGTTCATATTCTGGTTGTTGTTTTGTTTGGGTTTTCTTTTTTCTGTTTTGTTTTGTTTTTGACTGTTTTTTGGGGGGGAGCATTCACTGTTAATGTGTGTTTAATGTGTGTGGGCTTGCAGAAATTAGTTAAGTTTACTTGAAAATTAAGAATGAATGCATTTTACTATTAGAAGTTACTGTTAGTTCTGTGGTGACAATCACAGTTAAAATGTGAAATTAAATTATGTTTTATCACTTTTCATATTTTAACAATGCCAACTTGGCAGACTAAACCTGTTATCTGTAATATGGACCTCATCTACAAATGATGTTAGGAAAAAATATCCAATTTAACCGTCATACTGGTTATACTGGCCTTCGACTTCTACCTCCACTGGTGTAAAGTACATTTTCAGATGTTTCAGAACAGTGTAAGTTGTTCTAGCAAGGAGAGGAAATAAACATGCACATCCATTCATCCATCCATTTTTTGCCTTTTATCCAATTTAGTGTCTCAGTTCTGTTAGGTGAAGATTTATTGTATACACTGAAAAAAATCACAAGGGATATGAAAAAAAACCAAACACCCAAATTAAATAGAATACAAAGTTAATGTCTGAAGATAATAAACACTAACCTCTGTCAGTGCTGGGCAGCTCCGAATATAATCCTTCAAATTGTTAAAGTGCACTTTAAAACTAAGACTTGCTGCAGATAATTCAGTATTGTCAACATTTGTCTTTATATCAGTCTGCCAAGTCTCTAAATTAACTTTAATGTTAAACAAGAGAGAGGAGAAAATAGTAGAGCAGTGGTTGAAAATACATTAAAAAAAACAGACCTGTGATGTTTCCACAGTAATGTTAGAGTTTATATTGTGTTCCTAAAAGTATATTTTAATTTCCAGAAAACAAATAAGCAGGATATAAATAATATCACTTCATTTTCTTCTCACACATTAAGATTAACAGAAAGTGGCTGCAAATATAAAAATACACTTTTAGCTTACTTAAACTTAATTCATAAAGCCTGTAAAGATGTAAAGTGTAAAATATAACTGCTAAAAAGGCAAATATTTTATTTTATTATGGGATGGAACTAAGATTTTCAAAGAATACAAATACAGATGAATGGTCAGATAACTCCGCACAGGTTGTAGAAATCCTCCAGGACAGCAGGGGGCGGTAGGTTTCCTCTTAGATTCCCGTTTAAGCTTAAAGAGGAAAAGGTCGTTTCTTGTAGCACATGGTATCCAGTGTGGAAAATAGATATTTGCAGTTAACTGAAGTGGATATATTCAGTTTTCTTCCGTTTGAATCTGCATTTATTCGCATACAGACGTGGTTTATTGTCCGCTGGGTGTGCAGCTAGTTTGGTTCATCATGGTTCGAGCAAAACAGTGAGTTTGGCTAAGATGTATCTGTGTGTTAGCTTGTTTTTATAGCGTCTCTGCTGTTTTTTCCTGGGTTTTCGTGTGGTCACAAATAGCGTCTAGTGTTGTAGAAACCCCGATAAGTTGTTAGTCTTGACTTATAAATCTACGGGTGCATGATTTATACTCCACGACTGTGATGGGAGCTGGCGCAATTTGAGTTTGAAGTGAGAGATTTTTTTCTTTATCTCTCATAGAGAGAGAGGGAGAGAGATGGTGTTTAAGCAGAAATTGGAGTTTTTGGTCTGTTAACTGTCTTTTGCTGTTCAGGGGAAAACACGCACAGAGGCCAAAGAAGGATGAGGTCTATGATGAAGACGACCCAGAAGCCTACAACGACATGCCTGTCCCTGATAAGGTAAGACTAGCAGGGGTTTATACAGCTGTGGCCAGAAGTTTAAAGACACTCATCATGGGTATGAATGTCATGGTAATTTTTGGTTTTTAATGATTTCACATCACGTTACAGTTGCTCAATGTGTGGCCCTTTGTTTACTTTACCCAAGAGGGTATTGTCCTCTGATGGAGAGGAAAAAAAAAAAGGTCTGCCAAGCCCTAAACTAGAGGGTAGTTGGTTTGAAAAATATACACTGCTCAAAATAAATAAAAGGAACAAAAATAAGACATCCCAGATCTGAATGAAATATTCTTAATAAATACTTTGTTCTTTACATAGTTGAATGTGCTGACAACAAAATCACACAAATTATCAATGGAAATCAAATGTAGCAACCCATGGAGGTCTGGATTTGGAGTCACACTCAAAATTAAAGTGGAAAAACACACTACAGGCTGATCCAACTTTGATGTAATGTCCTTAAAACAAGTCAAAAGGAGGCCCAGTAGTGTGTGTGGCCTCCACATGGCTGTATGACCTCCCTACAACGCCTGGGCATGCTCCTGATGAGGTGGAGGATGGTCTCCTGAGGGATCTTCTCCCAGACCTGGACTAAAGCATCCGCCAACTCCTGGAGAGTCTGTGGTGCAACGTGGTGTTGGTGGATGGAGCGAGACATGATGTCCCAGATGTGCTCAATCGGATTCAGGTCTGGGGAACGGGCGGGCCAGTCCATAGCATCAATGCCTTCGTCTTGCA
>VVHJ01028912.1:4320-17584 GCA_015107715.1 Tylochromis polylepis
TACATAAAATGACATTATCTACTGGTTTATGGATCCGCTATTTTAAAGTTTCAGCATTATTGTTTTGGCTGTCAATGTATTAAGTTTGCAGAGCCAGAAGTGACCAATATTTGAACAACGGGTTGAAGTGCAAAGTTATTAGCCAACACAAGCAAGTTCAAGCCATGGACTCACACAAAGACACATATCTGCAATGGTCTGTACCACACAGCAAGCCATATTACTTGTCAGGCCCATTAAAATGTTTCAAAAGACCAACGTTATAAACGTTAGGCCATACCCTTAACTTTAAGCTTTAATCAAATCCAAACAGATGCGGTTATTAAAGCATTCACCTACTGTAAAGTTTATTTATGAAGGACAAAACTATCCAAGAGTCCAAAAACAAATTAGTTCCAGGATGTAAACATGCTTTTTTATTGCTGTTAAGTTGAGAATTTTAAAACGAGGTTGATTTTGTCCATCTCAGACTACTGAAGTCTCATATTCAAAAAAATTTGGAGTGCTCAAACCCAGTAAAGGGTTTTGACCCCATCACTTACACTAGAAGCGCAATAAAAAGCTTTAACTTCTGATACTGCAGACAGGAGTAATTATCAGAGTAAGCAAAATCTGCTTGATTTTACATCAAACAGGCTTAAGAAGATTTGAAGATATTCTTTAAAATTCTAACATTACCTGCACATTTGAAGCTCTGAGTGTCCAGCCCCTTCTCTTTGGGAACTTTGCAAAGGTGAACTAGAAGTGCTCCATCTTCTTTTAGCCTATGTTGCACCAGTCTGTACAGATTTCCAGTCGCTTCCAACGGTACCTCAGAGCCTTCACACTCCCCGCTCTCCAGGTATGAGTCCAGAGCGTCTCGGATAAACTTCCTCCAAAAGCGAGCCTCCTTCTCATTCTCTGCTCTAAATCTAAGTGTCTCTCGGATGGTCAGGAGCTTGAAAAAGGCCGGTCCCCCCAGAGATACATCGGGAACCACATCCCGGATTTCCTCAACAGGGTAGTTTAGCCGCTGTAGCTTCCTTCCTTCTTTTACGAGAAATCCTTTCAAGGTCTCCAAGGAGAGAGCGAAAACCATACGTTCCCACGTCCGGGCCTCAGGATCTGTGGAGAAGTACAAAACAGCTTCTTTGATGGAATCTGTTTCTAAATCCGCAGTCGAAGTCCAGTCAAATTCCTGCTGAGGAGGAGATGGAGAATCCTGCCCTCCACAAGCATCAGAGCCAGATGGGCCTTGCTCAGGGCTGGAGGGGGCCAACGGTGGAGAAGAAACTGCACGTTCATCCACACCATTCTCACAGCCGGCGTGCAGCACCTCCCACTGCTCATCATGCAGTACTGGTCGGCTTTTGTTGACAGCCTCAATAATCCGGTCCACCCAGTCCTCAGCTTCGTCATGATTAGCCGCCCGGAGGTAAAGCCGTTTTCCAGGAAAGATCAAGTCGAAGCGGCCCTCAGATGAGGTGATGCGAATGTCTTCACATCGCACCAGGGAGCAGTTTTCGCAGCATATCCGTTCCTCTGCATTCACATACAGGCGGAACTCAAAGGGTGACAGCTCGCAGTAGTAGTCACGCCACAATCCTACGGCGCTGCGTCGTTCTAGGTGACCGAGCTTCAGCAACCCTCGAAAGGGGTTGGACAGCCCTGGCAAAACACATACACAAATGACATGTGTCATGTTTTCACCCTGAGAACACCCGTTTTATATCCGTATTTACTAGCTGAACAACACATACAGAAAATGAAACCAAAATTGAACCTTTTGTATCATTTTTGAGCAAAGTTGCAGGGTTGCCAGAAATAAACAAAAAAAGTGGGCTGGTTTTCAATGTAGCTGTCAAATGTGTGTTAAAACTTAAACACTAAAAGAAAGATCCTCATTAGGACAGGGATTTGTGTCCATGTATGAAACTATGTTATTGTTTGTTAATGTGTTATTACATTAATATCTGGTAATTCTATGACATTTAGGCCATGTTATATAGTAACGCAAATGTAACGTATGTAATCTAACAAATTACTTTCCCCAGAGAATAATTCTTCACTGGCAAGTCCTCTCAACTTGCTACAACACAGTGCAATGTAGAGAAAAAAAAATTGGAGAAGGAAACGGGGTCACAAGAAAAACAACAGACCGATACGAGAGCTGACATTGGCTTTCCGACCAACTATTACATGACTTCAGAGTTCCTATTAGCAGCACGAATACAAAAACAAAAGGAGACTTGGAATTCGTGTTGACATCCTCAGTGGGGCAATTTCACCAGCCAGCATTCCCCATTATTTGCCTCATTAGATAAGTTGACACTGACTCACAAAACAGTTAAATAATGTAATTTGTTGACTGAGATTAGCTGCTCCTGAACAGTCCCATTATTGACAGAATGATTTAAAAATAAATAATAATAATCATAGTCCATATACATTGTCACAAAATGCCCCATCACATGCTTCACTTTCTTTACTGTTACTGTGTTGCACACTCTTTCACTTTATTTCAATTTTTAAACAGGCCATGTGACCCATCCAGGTGACGTCCTGCAAGAAAAGTAGTATTATCACATTCCACAGTGATGTGGCCACACCCCAAACATTATGTAATCGCAGGCGTTTTCTCTTTTGAGACCTGAAGGAAATTACCTGCTGGGAAAATTTAGGGGCGTGCCTTTAATCTCATTCCACGCTTTCTAATGCCGACTTTTGTGCAGTATGGTACTTCATGCGTAATCCCTCAGTGGCTACCTGTATTGACCAGGTGTGCTCACACTCAAGGTACCACTAGAAGTGCCAACGATTTTACATGTGAGGCTTGTGTTTAGTTTGTTTTTTTAACAGCCCTGTTTCTTTCACCTGAACGTAATGATCTATTTGTGATAGAAACACAGTCTGTTTGGAAAAACTCAGCTGACAGGATTCTAAAACCCAGACTTCTTTTCTCGGGCTGTGAGATTACTGAACTCAGTCCCCATAATTAGTTATTCCTTCATTTATACATTGTTCTTATATCGCATAAAAGTCTTACATCTGTAATTTTCATACACAAGCTTGTGCTGCACAATTTAAAAACAAAAACAAAAACAAAAGAAAAAAAACAACAACGAAAAAAACCCCACAATCTTTATTATTGTTCTCACATTGACCAGTGACTGTTGTGAATTATGCCCAGTGCCCAAAACTCTTTTCATACAATCACTTATTATAAGTTTTACACTCAAAGCTTGAGAGACAGAGGAGGGTACCTATTTGTCTGCGATGGACGACACTTGGACGCGAGGGTGAGATGCTGGGCTCAGCTGAGGGAGGAGAGACAGGTGCGTCATCGCTGTCCGGCAAATTCTCCAGATGGGGCTTATAAATGTCATCGTCTGAGATCCAAGAACAAGAATGCTGCAAAAAGCAGGAGAGCGTGTCTTATTTAGCATTGGGAACCAAAAGGTTTCATTTGCATGTTAATGGTAACTAACAGAAAAAACAGGAGTAAGACTTTTAGAGAGCAGAGTGCAATTTGCAAAAAAATGGTTCCCCTTTTATCATGTGTCATTGGTGTTAGTGGTGAAGAAGCTGTAAACAGTGGTCTCTAAACAGTCATGTAAATGTAAGCACAAATGTGTTTGCCTTGACTAATGTTAAGAGATTTTCCTATATTTAGGTAAAACACTAAGAAATATCTTTAGCTTTTCTTATTTGGAGATCACAGTTAACACAGGAGTTAATTTTCACTCTAGGTATTTGCTGTTATAGTATGGCAACTTTCTGTACTCCATTTTATCAACATCTCGCCACAGGACTGGTTTCATATCACTGCCGATTTGCCTGCTGGCAGTATTCTCACAGTCCATTAACACTGAACACTGTAACAGCAGGTTGGCATGTTTTTGCTGTGCCCCTGTGGGTTTTCAGCTGCGTGACGATGGATGGATGGACTAAGTTAGTAAAACTAATGTGACTACTCATAATTTTTATGAGTGGTTTTAAGATGGAAACAAACACAAAATAACAGTTTTCCATTATTTATTACAGAGATTGTCTCGTTTTTTCTCCACGCATTATTCACCAGTTTCCAAGATTAAGAATTGAACATCCTACTTGACATTTCATGCAATAAATATCAAATAGTTTTTTTAGCGTTTTATAATCAGGAACCACAGCATTTATGAACTGATATAAGTGCATGAGACAAATTTGCATTAAGGCCAGATAAAGTTTGTGGTTTTGCTCAAATAACGGTTACCCTCTATAAAAACGTTACACTTACTGATAGTGAATCTGAAGACGACTTTCTGCTCAAGATGCTTGTAGAGCGACGTGGGCACTGATGAACTACAGAGTCCGCGTTGGTTTTTTCGGCGCTCTCCGCTGGCTTCTCTTCCTGGACAGGCTCAGCAGTCACACTTACTTGCTCCACAGATTCTGCAGGTTCACTGACTGCTGAGACAAGACCTATGTCCGAGTGTAACTCTGAAGAGGCACCATTGCAGACTTCAGGGGGACACTTATCATCATCAGATGATGGCAGCTCAGTGGTTGTTTCTGGTGGCTCTGAATCAAGCTGTCCAAAGTTTGGAGGCTGGTACTCAGAAGCCTGGGGCTCACTGTCACTGATAATACCCGTCTCTGAGAACTGAGAAGGACCCATGTTGGAGACAAATGAGTCTTCCTGTGTTGAGTCCTGACTGCAGTGTCCGCTCTCCCGGAAATCAGTTAGCGAGCTGCAGAAATACAGACAACTCAAAACATGTATTTTACTTCAAGTTAAATTAAAAAAAAGCTTATGTTGACCAAAGACCAAAAAAAACCCCCAAAAATGTAAAAACTGGAACCCCTCAGCATCCAAGCTGCTGATTTTATATACTGGTTACTGGCTGGTTTTTAGTCTCACACCAGAGCCCATATTGGGGTGGATGTGCGTGTATCTTTCCATTTTATTGGAGGCCATTTCCTGCCAATGATTAACACACATCTGGTGCTCCGGTGAGTCTAAAAACAGCAAGATGGTGTATGAGGGATTGACTAAAAATATACTACAAGATGGGGCTCATTCAGGTGCTAAGAGCAAACAAAGTTTTTTAACTCTTATTTGCTCCAGAATGATCAAAAACAGTATAAAAATATATACATACTCTTTCTGTGGCCTCTTGGTACAGATGTTGGGATTAATGGCTGCTTCCAGGTCACATGAAGACCAATGCTCTCCTGTCGGGCTGCGGGGGTCCTGTCCCTGCAGAAGGCTGTCAGAGCTCAAGCTGGAGGACAGCTGAGAGGAGCCTGTGGTATCCAGGCTTAAATTAGAAGAACGAAGAGCAGTCTGACTCCCTTGTAAAAGATCTAATCCCCTCCCCAGTAAAACTGGGCAGCCTCTCTGTACATCCAGTGTGTCCGAAGAACCCGATGACTGAGACACTGTATCCCAAATTTCCTTGCATATGGGCTTGGAGGTGGGAGGGTCTCCACCATTGAGGGGCAAGTCGAGTAAGTCCGCCTGGGACAAAGGGCAGAGTCCGGCAAGAGCCAGAGGCGTGGTGGTCCACTCATTGAGGACAGATGACTTGTAAGATAGGCTGAATGTGAGGGAGGCCAGACCCTGGAGGTAGCTGAGCAAAACTTCTCGCTCCTCCGGGTTCAGGAGCAAGGCACTGGGCTGATAATGGGCCTGCAGCATGGAGTCTTCCCGGAACAGCGATACGAGGTAGCACTCCAGGAGGCCGTGGTTGAGGGCCAGCCGCAGCCACGCTCGGCAGCGACCCACATCAGTGCCCACAAAGCTGATCTTCTCCAGCTCTGTGATCACATCACTAGATAAAGAAAGAGTGTGATAAACATGTTGCATTTTCACAGAATAATACCTTAAATCAGTCATACTTAAAATTAAGAATGGCATCACTCAATATGAACTCTGAAAATCTTCAGGGACACTTTAACCCTTTACTCAAAACTCTGATTTAAACACAAGACTCAGATTAATGACCTCCTGAGGTTTGCGTTCTTCATTTCATTTGATCAGTCGTCTCTCTTATTCAGTGTAATTCTCTTCTTTTTGCCATCTGACAATGATCAGTCAGTTTTTAAAACCTTTTGTTTTGTTCTTATTTTGTAAATGGAAATATTAAAACTTGAACATTTTATTCAGGGAACTCAGAACATTTTAACTTCAAGCTTAACAACTGTAAATTTTTCACTGACCACACAGACAACCTGCATACCTTCAATACACAAAAGGAGGCTGAGGGCCACATTCTGGGAATCACCGATTTGAATTTCTCAATAACATCAGTATTTTATCAACTTAGATTTTAGTATGCTTGCTATTTTAATCCAAGTATGTAATGTAGGTCTGCAACGATTCATCACGTAACTCGAATAACTCGATTACAAAAAGTCCTTGTGGCAAATTCTTTACTTTGATACGTCGTTTAATCCATGTAAGTGCGAGCGTCTCTCACGTTTGTGACTAAAACCAGAGTGTGTGTGTGTGTGTGTGTGTGTGTGTGTGTGTGAATATGAAATAATGCAAAGTTAAGCCAAAGCAGCTCCCAATTTTCTTTTTTTTTTGTGCCAGTAAAAATAAATAAAACTGAGACACTGACTTGGTGCTATTAGGCTCGACACTGAAT
The DNA here is from genome assembly GCA_015107715.1 of Tylochromis polylepis. Taxonomy (NCBI): domain Eukaryota; kingdom Metazoa; phylum Chordata; class Actinopteri; order Cichliformes; family Cichlidae; genus Tylochromis; species Tylochromis polylepis. The sequence goes on from VVHJ01028912.1 coordinate 10,935, forward strand.
TTTTTATTAACATTAATTATTAATATCTACATCACTATAATGCCCGTTTTGTCCTGCAGGAAACATTGCATCAAAGCACAGGCCAAGCCTCAGCTCTAAGAATGCTGATATGTTCACTTTTCTTCTTTGCAGCCACCACATGCTGCATTAAAGGCTTAAAGATGCACGCACTCACTTGTTCACTACCACACTGAAACACGCATATACACATGAACACACACCAAAACCACCTCATCCATGAGACACAATACTGTCACAATTCTTTTTGCCTCCTACTAATGCAGTGGTTCCCAAACTTTTTTTGCTAGGCCCCCCTTTGTTTTTACAAGAAAATCTCCGTGACCCCCGTCCCCCGCACAAACACATCCTCCAACCACACACACCCATATTTTGTTTTCAAACTCCATTGCAGTTTATTTCACACCTCAAACCTTTTGTAAACAATCAAACAAATAAAAGTAAACTGCAATAAATTACAGGTAGCAATAAAATAAACTACTACCTCTTTTAAATAACAGAAAAACAAACCATCTTTATGGTGTAATTATTTTATGTGTAGTTGTTTTTTGTTTTGTTTTTTACTGTGTAAGAATATTCAACATTGCTATCAATACATTTTTCAAAAAAAAAAATGCCTCTCTGTGCAAAGTGGGTTTAAAAACATAAACAACTGTGGGATACTGTTTGTCCGTGATTGGGACACCCCAGCGCGTGCTCCCGACGCAGGGGAAACAAATTCTGTCGGGGATACCTACCTTGGCACCACCGTTGTGCAGGTGAAGCCAAAGGCGAGATATGCGTCATCATATTTTCTAGTCTTTGGTTTGGAAGCATATTTGGCGATGCTTCATCTTCTGCTTTGCGTTTGTGTGGGAGCCCCGTCAAAAACATGTCCATTATGCTAGCAGTGTCCAAGCATTCTTTTTTTTTTAATTCATACCGTGCCCCTCCTGCAATGGCTCCGCGCCCCACACTTTGGGAACCACTGTACTAATGTAAGAAAGTTTTCCAAGAAGACAGATTAATGTATACCTCATTTTATTGGCAACCTGTGCAGGGTGGAGCCTGGCTCTCACCCTGTGATAGCAGGGACAGGCACTAGCCCAAAAAAGTAGTTGTTATCAGATTACTTGATTAATCAGTGGAATAATCATTAGAATACTTGATTACTAAAGTAATTAGTAGCTCCAGCCCTATCCCTGTCCCTAATTCTGAATTCAAGTCAATTTTATTTATATAGCGCCAAATCGTAACAGTTGCCTCAAGGCGCTTTGCATTGTAAGGTAAAGACCCTACAATAATATGAACCTGAAGTCAAAGATAAAAATCTCCAAATGTATTTTTTCCAGCGGGAAAAAGTCCAAAACCCCCAAAGTTTAGGAATAATTGTGCCTTGGTTCTGACTTACCGGTGGGTGACGCTCTTGAGGAGGCTCCAGAAAAAAGGCTGAGGGAGGGGTCCTCGGTCCCCTTTCCTACTCCCGCTTCGAGACTCTGAGCGGATGTACTTGCTCTTGATGCCGTGAATGAAGATGGCCTCCAGGGCACAGCAGAGGAGGTTAGCATCGGTATCATCACTGGTGACTACTGAGTCTGACGCTACATATCGTTTCTGCAGGGCCTTGAGCGACTGCGCCAACTTCTCTTTGATCTAAGAAACAATACGTGGAAGAGGAAAAAGATTTTAATAAATCACCTTCCTCTTCAGGTTCTGATGGGAAGCAGGCTGTCAAACAAGAACTAATTCCACTGTTCAACCACATACATAGAAAACATTTTTCATGCCTATAACTGACACATTTTTTTTTGCATTTCATTCCACAGGGTGATGACAAACAAGCAGCTTGAGATTGGCTGTGATGTTATGACACTGAACCTGAATATAACCTCCTGTCACATGTCACCCACTGTCAGCTGATGGGAAAAATAACAAACGCACTACAAACAGACCTACGTTATGCAAAAGGTTAGAGGACAAAGGCAGCTTCTTTCGCAACACTCAAGAAACTCTTCCTTTGCTGTGCTTGACTTTTTAGAACAAAAACACCTACAGGTCCAGTTCCAAGCACCTGCATATATACGGCACATTAATGCAGCAGGGTTATTTTCTGCAAAACTACAATTACGAGGTTTTTCCAAGGTCCAAAATGGGCCAGACAAGCACAGTTTGTCCAACTATACTCAAAGCAATGACTTTGTTTCACCTTACCTAACGATCTGAGGTCTCAGAGCCGTGTTAACCAAACATAAAAATTATTTACATTTTTTTTTAAACTAATTCTTCCCTTTCTTTGAAACATTTGAAAAAACATTTGAAAGAAAGCCATAACCCTGGGGTTTTCCTGGCTGAAAGCAGACATCTGGAGGATGACTACACACGACTGGTCCATAGTTACGGAAAATAATATTTATTATCTAAGCTAACAGAAGTTTTTCCCTGTTATTTTTAGCTATTTTATAAACAATTTTTTTTAAAGTATTTTAAGCTTGGGTAAATTAAGCCCCACTTTAAAAAAAATACTGGTTACAAATATTTTTAACCATAGTCCTGGTTATTTTTCTTTGGTGGAAGGTCATAAATCTCTTTAGTGGGTAGCCCCGCCTATGACGCAGGCTTCATAGTGTTAAAGGATCATTTACATCTTCATTTGTATGATCCTAGGAAAGCCTAGTTCGCGCACTTCTCTATCTTTTTTAATTGAACCTTGTGAAGTCTACCATTTGGGCCAGAGTTAGACAGGGCCCTCAAAGAGTAGCCCACAGACCAGTGACAGCCCTTGGCAGTAAATAACACAATTTATGTTATACAGTCATATACAGTGCACAACAAACCTTTGCAAGCCATCATAACAGCCTGAATATAGATGATGCTGAGGAGTTTAATTGTGTTTAGTGGTTTAAAAACAACAACAAAACAAACGGACACATTTGGAGCAATGACAACATGTTTAACATGACACAGCTTTGATTGTCTCGCAAAGAGAGGTGACCGTCTCATTTGTTCTCATTATTTAGTTTTAAGAAACACAGGGTGATTCATTAATATCTCAGTGTTATAATCTGTTCTCAAAAGTAGTCACACTGAAAATATACTTGATACATGCGGCATTAGTTTAAGAAAGCCAATGTGTGAGTACAAATATTAAAAGTAAACAGCAAATACTAGCCAAATCTATTCTGTGTTAAGTAATTCAGCTTTGTACTGCAGTGGGTTTATAGTTCACCACAGATACACAAGCACAAAAAGTGCTAACAGCAAGTTCCTGATTCTTGACACGATCACCCGGGCACGATGCATCAGTTATGTCTATGAAAAAACTTGAAATACTTCTGAAATATGTGAAAATATTTCACATTAATTGTTCAATATTTGACTCTTGTGTTTCTTTATCTAAGTAAGTAAGAACATCTGAGACAAAACATGTCCACCACTGACATAAGGGAATAAAGATTTTCACGTTTCTTAGGTTAACCTGCATCCAGCCCTTCAATGCAGGTCCCCTGAAGTGTGCACGACGGCAGCAGCAGAGAGGTCCATCTGGGCCTGTTTTTACCTCCCTGTCTGTACCTGAAGACCTCCTGTAGTCCTGAGTGAGACTACACCTATTCAAGACCAGCTTCACCATTAAACATAATTAAAATCCTCTGTTGATGAGCTTAGCGCCGGGATTATGATGCATTTCCTCTGCTGCATCCCCTATTAGTGGCCTTTCAAAACAGGCTGTGCTGTTTTTGTTTTGCGTTTTTCCTTTTGGAGGACCCCATGTCCCCCACAACCTAAACATCAGGGTTTCTTTTCCATTTATTTAAGGCTTTCCGGGGAAAACTGAAATCCAAGACAAATTTTTCCCAATAATTTTCCATAACTCACCAGTCCAATCGCAAGCTTTGTACTTTCCTGCTTGCGTACTGTATTTTAGTCTGCAACAAAACTGTAAATAAAGTCACTGATCAACACAGAGGGCAGTTCTCTCTGTGGTGTAATAAGCTACATAAGCTACAAAGCACTTGTTTCACTTAATTTATTATTTTCTATGCTCAGGGTTAAGTTTAATCTTTATTTTAGTTAGTGGTTATTTAGTTGAGTAAAGGGAACCTGCAAAGTAAGAGTTTCATTGCTCTGCGTAACCATTTGTGTTTTGCGGTGTACATGACAATAAACTTCTTGAATCTAATGCCCAGCGTACTTTGCATTACAACACAAACTACTTAAATATCACAAGCCAACTCTCACGCTGTCTCACCAGCAGAGAAAGGAGCCAGACAGAATTGAAATCCGCAGCGTGAAAAGATCTGACTCTTACCTTTTTAACATCTTTAGCCTCGTGTGGAGCTTCAGTCTGTGTGGCGAGCATGGCACCTCCTGGAATGAGTTACTCCAACATGGCACACTGAAACACAAAAATAAGACTAGCCCTTTTGGCACTTGCAGGCTTGACTAACAACGACCAAACGAGTCGTGCGAGTTTGTATCCTGAATATGATCACGCCGACGAGCCAGACACGTGACGAGAAGGAAACGATTTTCCCTTCTCACATCGAGTTTACAGCATTTCCTATCACAAGGCTGTGATCTATGACATTATCTGTCATTTCATGATTTCTGTGAGTAGCCCTCTGAGTCATGTGAAGCACAGATTAAAGAGGACGTCTGCAGGGAAGTAGCTTCTTACTTCCCCAATAAAAACTATAAGGCATTCTGAGAACTAATCTGCATGTAATCCAGCCACCCTGACATCATCACATCCAGATAAGATTAAGTTAAATCAAGTGCTGGGCTATGAGCAAACAAAAGTACTGTTTACCAAACAGTGGCTGGTTAATGGTTTCGGCATTTAAAAGCATTTGTTTTCTCTGCAGACGCTTTGCAGTGACGAGCACTGGGCGTGTGTGCATTAATGCCAGAAATGCACGACCGAAACACTGTAAATTAAACACATAAAATTAAAAAATAAATTTAAAAAAGCTGTGTAAATAACGAAATGTCTATCAGCTACGTTATAATATTTAAATAAGACGCTGTCAGCGGCTTTTACTAGCTAAGTTTTGCTTACCGAAACAAACAGACTGGCTAACAGGTCGAAAAAGAAACGCGTGTCCGCCTTAAATTAACGTAAACACGTGAGCTGCACGTTAGAGGCACAAATATCCGTGCAGTCACTCGCCATCGCTTCCAAAACACCTAAAAACAGAGCAGAAGTTAGCTCGACTTCAGACGCTCTCCTGTGACCGTCCAACTGAAGAAGAAATGCATCATGGGAACTCAGACTAGTGATGCGTTCAGGCTCCATCACAAATGCGGTAAAACTGAGCTTAGTTTCAATGAGTCTCTTCTTGTCGTTCTTCTTCGTGAGCTTCTTTATGATTTTCTTGATCTTCTTCTCCTTCTCATCCTCTTCAAGGACACAGTGGATCATCTATTTCCATCTCACCCTATCTTAAGCATCCTATTCTGTCACACCAACCCTCTGCATGTCCTTCTTCGCTACATCCAAGAACGTCCTCCATGGCCTTCCTCTTTTCCTCCTGCCTGGCAGCTCCATCTTCAACATCCTCTGCTCAGCATATCCACTAGCTCTTGTCTGCACATGTCCAAATCATCTCAGCCTTGTCTCTCTAACTTTGTCTCCAAAATGCTTGACCTGAGCTGTGTCTCTGACATGCTCTTTTCTAATTCTGTCCAATCTGTTTATTCCCACTGAAAACATTAACATCTCCAGCTCAGTCGTCTGTCTTTTTGTCGGTGTCACCACCTCCAAACCATACATCATAGCAGGTCTCTTTAGTGTCTTGTAAACCTTCCCTCATGGCTCATACCTCCAGGTCCTTTCCCACCTGCTCCCTACTCTCACTGCAGATCACAATGTCATCTACGAGCATCATAGTCAACGGAAACTGTTGCCTGAATTTATTTGTCAGTCTGAATGACTATATATATATATATACTTTACTGACATTGTTTGTGTCACTTGCATGCCTGCCCTGCTACTGACATTAGAATTATTCTTCATAAATTGTAAAACTGACCCGTATCTCCTCATCTGTTATTTAATCTGACTTAGAAGTGAAAAATTATAACTATTAGCTTTTTGACTTTTACAGAAAAACGAAAACAAAAATGATCATTTTGCCCTTCTGGATGACAAAATGGTTTAGTTTGAATAGTTTTAAATCAAAAAAGCTTAATAACATGAAAATAACAAAAAAAAGAAAAGAGCTCAATTAAATATAAAAAAGTAGATAGAATGAAATTGTTATATCTGTTATACGTGCTTTCGGCTCATTTTTATATAATGATTTAATGTGGCAGGAGTTACATAGAGCATGTTTGCATTTCACCATCTAAACATGAGCTCCAACTCAAGATGATTTCCAATCCTCTGGCGAGATTTCATTTTCACTGTCGACATATTTTTTGTTGTTGTTGTATCTTTTGCTTTCCGGGTTATTTTTTTTTATTATTATTACTTAAGAGAACACATTAAAAATGAACAAAGATCGGCATGCAGACAGTAGCTATACCTTAACTAACGCTAAACAGAAGCGGCAGAAAATACCCAAAGTAGAAGCTATAATTTACGAGTAACACCTAAATGCGGCGTAACGTTTCTATTGCTGTGGACGCCAGAGGACTTTCTGTTCTCCGTTCAC
>VVHJ01028914.1:8326-20578 GCA_015107715.1 Tylochromis polylepis
GGCCAAAACACAAAAAAAAAAAAAAAAAAAAAAAAAAAAAAAAATCCTTCCGTTGTTACCAAACATGTGTGATAAGCATGGGACTCACCCCAGGAGGTGATGTGTGCTTGTAAAGAAGTGCCAGCTCACAGCAGGATTTTGACAAAAACTTATCAATACTGTTATGAATATGCATCTGGAAACAACAGCAATCTGTCTAGCCTCATAGCGGATGTCTGCCCTTCACCTTCACACTGTCTTCAAGTGTTTAAAGATATAGACATAATAAGGGGACCTTCAAAAGCACACTTTAACTTGCTCAAGAAGCCCAAACCGTCTCCCATCTTCTCCCATCTAGTGCAGGTAACCAACAAATCAAACTCTTTGGCTACAGCGAAGTACTGTGACACACTACTTTATCAAAGCACACAAAGCTTGCATTTTACACAGTCCTTGATTTCTTTAAGTCTGGCGAACCAGCAGCCTTGGCTTCAGCGGATCAGTAGGCTTGTTTTGGAACAGTGTGCCAGTCTTTATGCCTCATCTACCAACACTTCTAAATAACTACAATGACTACGTGATGGTCAGATAGTCATCAGATGGGAAAAGGTCATCAGAGGGTCAAGGAGGAGTTCACATTTAGAGTGGTAGCTCTTTTTTACCATTTTACTTGAACTACTTTAACTTCATTTTATGAATTAAATGAGAATCATTACATAACAGAATAACTGTGACTTCTGATCTTGCATTCCATTACATAACAATGAAATAATGCCAGCAATCACATCCATAATAAAACCAGACTGACTACTTGGTGATTGTTGATTTCTGGCTTAGAAATACTGCTGATGTTACAGAAAAGAAATACTGACTACAAGCAACACATTTACTGACTAGCAAGGACAGCAACAATTACAGTGATTTTTATCGTGAAGTGAAGATCCTACAACATTTGAGAGAACCTGAGAGCAAATACTTGACAAGGACGAACGAAGGAAGAACTCCCTTTTAACAGGGAGTAGGAGCCAGGGTCAGTGAGGCAAAGCCATGTGCCATGACTGGTTGGTGAGAAGAAAGAGAAGGGGCAAAAAAGTGCCCACAAACACAAAAAACAGAAAGTCCCCCAGTGCTTGAGCAATCAACGGGATTACTGAGGGAGAGCTCAGGGTCACCTGATCCAGCCCTAACTGTAACTTTTAACCAAAAGAGAAGTTCAAAGAATAATTTAGAGTAGTAGAGAGGGTCTCTGTCCCCTAAATCAGAACACAAACCTAATTCTACAAGAGGGGGTCTGATAACTGAAAGCTCTGCCTCCAATTCTACTTACAGAGGAAGCACAAGTAAGCCTGCACTCTGAGAGTGAAGTGCTCCATTACGGTAATATGATATTATTAGGTCTTTAAGATATGATGAGGCATTTGGAAATCAAGACATTAGACCCCTTTAGCACAGAAACTTCACTTTCATTATTACAAATGTATTAAGGTAACCCACTATTATTTCCAAATAATGATACATTCAGAATCTAAAGGTGACAGGGCTTTCTCTGTCGCTGCTCCAAGACTCTGGAACAGTCTTCCTTTGTTTATAAAATTCTCCTCCTCTTTGGAAATCTTCAAATCAAACTTAAAGACCTAGCAATTTTCACAGGCTTTTGGATCACTCTGAAACCAGATCTATTCTGTCCTAGTTATTTTACTTTTTTTCTTTTTTTTAATGTTATTGGATGACATATGCATGTATATATGTATACATGTATTTATGTCCATGTGCGTGTTTATTTTTTTAATATAATTTTTTCTTAATTTCTTTTACAAATTATGAAAAAATTGCGAGTATTTTAAAAATGCACGGTATTTTAGTCACTTTCAAACCACTATGCCAATTATTATCTAGTCTACACTCTGAGGTGTGTGCATTTGTGGTTGTAAATCTGAAAAAGTCCCCTCAAATTAAGCATTTTTTCCCTGACTCTTTACAAATTGATTATTCGATTATTTAATAATAATTTTATTTGCAACTAAATATTCTTGAGCAGAAGCTTTTAAATAAATTAGGCTTGACTTGAGTGATCAAAATGTAGTTGGCTCTACGTGACTTTTACCTTTTAAAACCAACAGTGCTTTCTAGATGCACAACATGAGTATAGGCAGGAACTGTAACGTGTTAACTGACAACTGGTTTCAACTCACTACAAAGTGGTTCCTGAAAAGCCAATCCCCAACTGAACAGGTTTACTGTTTTCCTACTTCTTGAAATATTGCCAAAATGCAGGTCATATTTTCTAAACATGACAGCATACCAAGCTTCAACAGTCAGCCAACTGTGGTTGAGCTAAGTAGGTCAGTTTTGTGCGCTTCATAATGATGCTTTTTGTTGACAGGACATTCAGTGGGTCTTGTCTTATCTATTAACATGTTTGGGTAAACATAACACTTGACACTGGATTTTGTGTGCACACATACACACTCACTACTATCCATCTGAAAACAAACCACAGAAATATGCCCACCAGGGGTATTTTTGCTCAGTCTTAGCTAGTAGAGCTGCAGAGGTACGGCACATCAAAATCAATCAATCAGACTTAATTTGTATAGCATCTTTTGTGCACGTTAGCACAGCTACCAAAGTGCTTCAAAGATTACTGAAACTGATAATAAGGCAGTAGGAAAATTTTAATTGCCTTTAAGTACAATAGGAATGCATCATTTGAGCAACTTAAGATAAACAATGTTAAGTTGGAACATTTGTTTTCTTTATATGTATTAATCAAAAAGTTGCTTTTTAAATGCACTAAAAAATAACAAGCTGTCTTCAACTCAGAACTTTAACCTCCACATCACATTTACATTTCTGCACTGAATATACATACAGCTTACTTGCAAGTGGCTAACACCATTACCAGCATTTATACTTATACTATGTGTGGTATGTTTGAGTTGCTTTGCAATTTTGCCACCAAAACACTAGTTGGGAGTGGGGATTCTCCTTTTCAGTCAATGCCACAGATGGCAGCAGAGAAGAACTAGCTGGAAGTGCGCTGGAGAAAACAATGATACCAATTCACAGTCGTTGTAGGCTGCGTCGACACAATTTAGCTAGAATTCCTAGAAGGTGCATTTCAGGTTACGTCCAAGTTACACTGTAGGTACGATTGGGGCAATATGATCTCAAATCAAAATCACAATTAACTGAACCTTAACTTTGACCTCAATTACAATTAATGAACAATGATTTTTAAATGGCCCCTAAATACAGGGATCTGATCCTGACATGTTTACATGTCTCAAGTGTCTGAACAGAATAAATCATTTTTACATGTGCAGAATAGTCCAACTTTCGATAAATAGAAGTAGTAGTTGTGATTACCAAATGTGCAAAAACACCACTGTTTGGATCTCTCCTTCTACTGTCACCTTGCTGCATGCCACAGATTTCAGTTTTTAACTAGTATAACTCACAACTGACACGGACCAGATTATGTTGATAAGAGTTTTTATTCATTTCCAATTGTCCAGCCCCAAAAGAGAGTTTGGGTACGATCTACTGAGGATGTAGATTTAATGCACAAGTATAAATCCCACATAACACTGAGTAGAGTTTTCCCACCATCAAAAACACACAAAGGGAGGCCAAAAGCTGAGGAGAGGACATAAACTACCACTACACTTAGTTCTCATTTAAAATCAACCAACAGACAGCCAGCAACTGACTCCCACATTCTGAAATGGACCGATATGTCAGTGTCATTTACATATTCTAAATTCTAAATTCATTCAGTGATAAAGCGATAGGAAACAAGCTAAACATTGTGTTAATCAACAACCCATGACCCAGGAAGTGACCCAGGAAGTCACTCTGACCATCAGCAATTCCCCAAATTACTGTCTGCTGACATTAAAAAGAAGGTACTTTCAGCCCTACCTCTAATATAATTTACTTTTCAATAATCTTAAAAGTCAAAGTGTACAGAGAGTACATACTCACAAACTGTCTGTGCGCTGGGATTTGTGAGTAATCACACCACTGCAAAACATGCCCTGTATCACACACCGAGTGGTACTTTCTTCACTGCAATCAGTCCAGTGTTGCCTTTTGTGTAGGTACTGCTCACTGCAGTCATCTCTGGCTTTGTCACCAAACCCATTTTCTCCCTTTTCACATACACCATTTACCCATCAAGTGCAGGCAAAATGCTGTGGTACTGGCAGGTTAACCTGAGATTAGAACCACACCTCAGTGACCTGCATTTCAGATGAATGGGACAAAAGGGAGAAAAGTAATGGAAGGTGGGTAAAGAGAAAGAGAGGGAAGCTGGCTGGATACCTATCCGGTTGTTAAGTGATGACGTATGAACCCTGCTTCCGGGTCCAAACTACTCTGCGTTTGTTAAGGCTGTTGTGTTTTAAACATGTTTTAATGCATTGCATATCTTGTTCTATTTAATCTGAACAAGCCCCTAAAAACAGTCAGTGATCACTGTCAGCCTCTCTCGGTTTTTATTACCACTATTCATCGGCAGCACGTTTTAAAGCTCTGTTTTTAAAACCTTACGATGTAACTACAGCCCAGCCCGTGCAGCAGTATATTAATGACTAACCTATTGTGGATGGATTATCGCAGTTGTTCTCCTGACTGAAGTTTGGTCCGTTTACAGCAGGGGGTGGGGGAACTCAGACCTCAAGTGTTGGTGTCCTGCAGGTTTTAGATGGTCCTTGATCCAACACAGCTGATTTAAATGGCTAAATTACCTCCTCAACATGTCTTGAAGTTCTCCAGAGGCCCGGTAATGAACTAATCATTTGACCCAGGGTGATATCTAAAACCTGCAGGACATGGGCACTTGGAGTGCCCCACCCCTGGGTTAGAACCTGCCTCTGTGTGGAGCGAGCGTTTTCCCTGTGGCTATATCGGCTTCCTCTCAGTTTGGGTTAATCGGCGACTCTAAACTGGCTCTGTGTGTGTGTGTGTGTGTGTGTGTGTGTGTGTGTTAGCTCTGCAGTGGGCAGGCAGCTTGTCCAGGATCTCCACCTCCCGCCCTGTGACAGCTAAGAGAGGCTCCAGCTTTGGTTGCTTGGTACGAGAACAGAAAGTCACCATTTCAGAGGTTGTTGCTCACATAATTTGCAAAGCTTTTATCTGGACCAAAACGGGTCTTTGAGGGTTGACTGTGTATTTAAGGCAGTGAGCAGTGGCTCTGAAGTCTGGTGTACACATTTGTCTAACGTGTGAAAGGTCCCTGATTCGAAAGCAGGTAGAGACAAATCCCCCTCACGTCAGAAATGGCATCAAAGTATGTGGAGCTACCTGCTGTGGGACACCTGGAGTCTGTGTTACCCTACTTTCTAAAAATGTGTTTTTTCTGGACAGTTTTTCTAACTTAATAATTAAAGGTTTTGTTTTAAGATTATTGGTGACTTGGCTGTTAACTATTTAGAACCAATTTACCGTTTAATGAGAGAAACGCAGATGATTGTAGAGGTCATGGGATCTTTTGAGGTTTTCCTTCCATGATGGAGCTTCTGTCAGCCGTTGTTGATGCTGTGTGTGTGTGTGTGCCCGTGCGCTTCAGGTTTCACTGCAGAGCTATGAATAGACAGAGCTGTTTGCTGCTCTGCAGATGAACTCAGTTTTATCTTTTGCTGCTTATAACGAGCGCACTGCAGAGTGACCGCCACACCTGCTCAGCACGTTTCAGTCCTGCTGCTTCATGATGTGTGAACAGCGTTTAGTATTTAATGGACGGGTTAGAAAAGCAGTGCAGAGGATTTAAGTAAAGCCAGTTTGTTTGATTTGTTGCCTGTTGGAGTGAATCAGGGAGCTGAATGCGATGGATTAAAGGGTTTGGAGAATTCGTGCTGTTGTGCCCTCGTGTGGCTGTGCTCGGTACTGTAACGGATCCCTTAAGAAGGTTCCTAATGGGGAAAGTGAAGTGGAAGAATCTGTGGCCATAATCGGAACTAAATCTAAGGAAAGGTGCTTCGGTGCTTCCTTTATTAACTCCTCCTTAGCACTCGAGGGGACAACACTGGAGCATCCTTTATGAAAGGAAAGCAACATCTGTGGCAGATCATGCTTGAAGTGCTGATTCTGAATGTAGAGACTTCCTTATCAAACTGACCTCTGTCCAGTGAAGTGTGTCATGTTATTTTAGTTTCAGCCTCTCTGCCAACACAGCAGCAGAGAAAAGCTGAAATTCATTTTAAGTGCCATATTTTTATTTTGGGGCTCTTCGAGGGTAGCTTTGCATGAGTCACACCTCAGAATAATCTCTCCCTCTTATGCTGAGTCCCGCTGCAACCCCTCAGGTTATCCACCGTTCAAAACTAGCCGTCCTAGCTCCTCCCCCTTCTAAGAAAGTTTTCCTCTGATTGGCTGCCCCTCCCAAATATTTAATGCTACGGCAGCACAACCATGCGCAGTAACACTACTTCAAAGAACAGGTGCTCAGCAACCTTTCTTCATTGGAATGACCAGACCACAACGTTTCCGTTTTGTTTGCAGTGAATGAGATCATCGACAGGGACATCGGCGGTATGGGCGGCGCCGACCAACCCGACCAGTACGACTGGGAGCCAAAGTCCGGCGCTGGCACCTTACCGTTCGGCGGAGGCCCTCAGTAGCTCCACCGCTCTCAGGAACGTCATTTTTCTTCTGCTGTTTGCACAAAGTGCTCCAAACTGATCTTCAAGTGCCTGAAAACATCAGATGACCGTTTCCTCGTCTGTCTCAGGAATTTTAGAGAGAAACCGACTCGTACCTCAGAGACAAACCAAAGATTTAACTTTTCATGAGGGAATCGGAGGAAGATTAAAAGGGCTGAAATTTGACTTTGTCATAATAATTCTTACGATCGGTAACGTCAGACGTAAAATAAGAAAATTCTGTTATTTATTGGCCAGTAAATTACAAATAATCTATTTTTGATACTCTGGATCTGATCCTCAAACCTGAAATCCTTCAGCTGATTTACATTTTTATAGCTTTGTTTTACACTTGTTTACATTTCCTTCGCCCAGTTTAACGTTGATGCTTCTCGACCGAACTGTTGTGGTGTGACACGGCGTGTTAGAAACATGTTTAAGGTTGAAGTAAAAAGAAAAAAAAACTTGTGGTGTGTCTGACTCTTTTCCTTTCACGGAGGATTTCAGAGCCAGATGACCAACACGAGCACTGAAACGGCAACATTTCATTACAGGGAGGTCTGAGGTCACGGTTGGTAATATTCCTCTCTACAGGAACCAGAATCGCACATAAAGAAAGCTGCTGCTGTTCTGGCCTTGAAGCCGGTGCTGTTTGCAGCAGTAGAAGATTTAAAAAAAATTTTTTTTAAATGAACAAACAAGCTGCAGACTTTTAATCTTTTAACACTCAGGTTCACGCCTCCACCAATGAAGCTCTTTGTACAGAGAGAGTGTGTGTGAGGATGTCATCACTGACATTAAGCTCCTGTATTCAGCACGATTAAGTCTGAAGGACCAATAAGAGCAGCTCATGTTTCAGTGTCCCACCTTAAGCGGCTGTATTATTCACATGTGGTCTGCAATGCTCTGCTCAAAGGCACACCGGCCCTGACGGGGCCTAAATGGCATTTTCATATTGTAAGGCAAAACTTTTAAAGCTTTGGAGTAACAAAAGCTGCTGGTTGGTCCTTAGCTAACATCTTGACGGGGTATAAATAATCTGTGATCTCGTCCTGATGGAGACGGCGAGCTTCAGGTTAGTCCGTCATACAAAGAGCTCCTGGTCCGGGTCCGTTTGAACGAAGCAGAACTCCTCCGCAGCAGAGTCTGACCCGGATGTCCAGCAGCTGTCTACGCAGGTGTAGACCAGCACCGTCCCAAACTCCAGCTCCACCCCCGCACCGCCACCCTCCCCCTGCAGCAGGCTAACCAGCGCGGGCATCAGCTGCAGCTCGAATGTCCGGAAGCCTCCGCAGGAGCCGCACGCCGGCGCCAGCTGCGCCACGTCAGACGGCGGCTCTGCGATGAAGAGCGGCTTCCCGCCGCGGCAGTAGCGCAGGATCTGCTGTGGGCACGCCGAGATAGTCTTCATGAACCTGGAGAAGACTGCGTCTCCGTGTCGGGCTCCGGTCTTCTCGTACTTCTCGTCCCCGCCTCCTCCGCTTCCCTCCAGCTCTCCCACCGCCACGCCCTCTCGCCTCTCGTACTCCCTCAGCAGCTCCCGAGCGTGCTCCAGGTCGCCGTCCTCCCCGCGCACATCCGTCTCCTCCACCACGCTGATGAAGAACGGACGGAAGGCGGACACGTCCTCCTGCGAGTCCCTCAGACTGAGGTCGCGAAGGCGGCTGCTGACGTCTGTGTCGCCGACTGACAGGAGAGAAAAAAAAAAAAAGAACCACGAGATGAGTTTCTACAAAAATGTTAGTTACATTTATTAATTTTAAAACCGTTTAACCGTTTCCGGTTTCCATCTGTCTGTGACCACAACAGAATATAATCCAGGAAACGAGGGACGGTGCCAGCTCACACCTGACCTCACCTGCCCGTCAGAAGGTAGACCCGCACTACAGCACTCCCTGCTCTTTCAGTCTGTGACTCTAATGGGAGCTTCGCTTATTTAAACAAAACAAAACCATCTATTACTGACGCCATAAACTCATGAAGAAGGTACTGAGCAGTGATGTGCGATCTGATCCGATCCTAAGTAAAATTCAGGGCGGTATCGACGATACCGATACAGAAACTTAATGTGTTGTATCTCAGATTATAGCTTCATAATGATTACAGGACGTCACACTACTTGTTCTTACTGTTTAATTACGAGGAATTTATCATATAGAAATAAAAAACCTGAAGTTGTGCGTTAACTGACGCTAGCTGAACACGTATATACTTGCCTGGACATTTCAACAAACATATTCACACTTTCCCTCATTCACAGCAGTGCTGTGCCACACGACAGATTTTGGTATCGATCCGATACCAAGTAAATACAGGGCCAGTACTGCCGATATCAGTACCGATCATTTTAAGTTATTCAGGCGGCTGATTGGGGGAGAGTAGTGTGCCGTGACTTATGAGATGAATTCTCAATTTGCAAATTGTGAACACATTTTAATCACCACTGTATCACTGTGATTGTTACTTTCCACAACAAAACACACCTTCCAGCTTTTCATGTGTTTTAAAACTGGGTTTTTGGAGACCTGGGATGTCATTTTTTTCTGCCTCTAAAGCACACAAAATGGTTCGGACATTTTTCATAGTGTACGTTTGAGGTTTAGTTTTTCCAAAGAAATAATTAACAGTTCAGCGGGCTGCATACTTAACTTGGAGGATAAAAGCAAAGTATCGATCCAGTCGTGCTAGTATCGATCTGATACCAATACTAGTGTTGGTATCGATACTATCGATATTTGGATCGATCCGCCCACCTCTACTGCTATTTTAGCACCTGTTCAGGGAAAACGGACTGATGGTTTTGGGTCACGCTGAAAAAGAATCGAGTCCGTTTTATGACTCCTGTGGTGCGTTTTAGAAATTAGGTTACGATGCCGGTCCCGGACTGGAACCCACTGGCCGTCTGGGGCCTCTGTGGTTTCTCCGTTACCTGTCCAGGTGTGCTGCTGGAGCTTCAGCCTCAGTGGGAAAAGTGGTGCACTGCTGACTTCACCGGATTCATGGATCATCAGTCAGCTAAGCATCATCATTAACCCGATAATCATTCAGGACGTGACCTGAACAGCTGATTTTAAAGCTGAAATCCAAAACGCACGCGTCACCACAGCGACACACGTGGCACGCCGAGCCCCCCCGCCAGTCTGATTTTCTGCGCTTTTCTTTGGACAGAACGATTTCCGGTGTCCTGAAACGGCGGCAGAGTGAGACCTCACCTGCCGCTGCCGCGCTCACCTTTTCCACAGCCTGCTGTCCTCATTCATTCCCGTTTTGGTCGATCAGCACGTGCGGCTCCGCGCGCAGGACGCACACAACCAAAGCAGGCAGCCGGAGACGACGCGGGAGGAGTCGGGGAGGCTCGGACAGCTTCGGGACGTCTGGAGGCCTTCGTCACACTCCGCGGCGGTCGCTCTCATCTCCTCCGCTGATCCATTTTTGAATCGCTGTCAAACACGTCCGCACCGCGGAGCTTTTTTCACGGGTTCACACCTTGTGCATTGTGGGAAACGAAGTCTGTCGGGCACTCTCGCGTGGACCTCCACGCCACCAAATCAGATTGAAGCGAAACGCAGACAACATGAGCTTCGTATTTAGGTCCTTTTCCTCCGGTGTCAGCGCGCCGCGAACGCTGTCGCTCAATCTGTGATCTTAAAGCCAGGCAAACGGCTGGAAAAGAAGAACGACATTACCCAGCATGCCTCTGAATGTTTACTTCTTAATGCGCTTTGCCCCCCCGTCATTACTGAGTTACAAACAGTCAACACGAGTAACCCAGCAGCGACCGTTTGAGTCGCATCGGGATAAATATAGAGCGCATTAAGTGTCTGGAAGATGAAGGCTCGTTTCCTGGGACGCTTTATTCCAAAGAAAACACTCCACGGTTCACTGTGGGAGCAGTAATGTGGCACTTTACACACGGACAGCCTTGAGTTCCACATTTATGACATGAATATGTTCCCCTTGTTTATCAGAGATGTCAGAGAGCAGCGCTCTGGTGATTCATGTGGATATAAGTGCTATATGCTTGTACTTTTAATAATTCACTGCTCCAGCTGGATTTGAAGCCTCGGCCTCCAGGTTATTATCGACAGACACGCCATTTACAACCACATTAGTCTCGTTTCAGCCTCTTTATCAGGGAGCACGCACAAAAACATTGAACTCATGACCCAGATTAAGCTATCAGCTATTTTCCATCAGTCCTTGGCAGGCAGACGCAGCATAAAGTACACAATAAAACACAAAAACATGTCAAAAACACTAAACATCGTAAGATAAGTCGATACTCGCAGAGCTTAAAAACGACAAAATGCTCCAAGTCCGGCGTCGTCCTTTCTCCAAGCCATCTGTGAGGCTGACACACTTCTTCGTGGACTTAACAAACACTAAATATTCACAGTGTCAGTGTCAAAGAGACGGACGGCCAATAATACCATTAAAAAAAATGTTGAAATGCCAAAAGTGACCACATACCAAGCAAAAAAGAGGAAAAGAAAACATGATAAACTGTACAGCCCACCATGGGATACTCATACGCAGAGCAACAGGGAAGTCCCAGTGAAGGTCTAAGAAGGAGAGCTGGAAATTCAAACAAGCTGGGAAGATCTCTTGGAGCCATTTCTAAACAACTGCAGATTCCAAAAATCATCACTTCACACAGTCGTACCCAAGTCTAAGTTCTTTAGATGGGTCACCACTGCGCCAAGGAGACCCAAACTGTCACCCTCAGATGAAAGGAAATCGGTTAGGATGTTCAGGAACAACCCAGGAACCGCCAAGGCTCAAGCCTGCCGCCGCGAAGCCCGTTTTACATCATGGACGGGAAAGAAGCCCCCGCTCCAAAATCGACACATCGCAGCTGCCCAAATGGATGAGCCAAAGAGACAACGCCTGGGCTGTTTGGTCACAAGGACAAGAGGTATGTTTGGGGGAGTAAAGGTGAGAACACTGCACCAACTGTCGAGCATGGTGGTGGTAGCATCATGATCTGGGGCTGTGTTGCTGCCAGTGGAACTGATACTGTAAGAATTGGTGCTTTTAAGGTTGTCATTTGTGCTTAAATATATATATAGATAATCATTTATGCTTAAGAAATACAAAATCATTTATATGCTTAAAGAGATGTAATCATTTCATGCATCCTCATTTGGTTCGACAAGTGCACTACAGGTTTGAACAGGAAACCAGTTAGACATAGGTGAAGAGACAGACAGTTTGTGTAATAGTGCACAGCTCATATTTGAAATGTTTATAATAGAACATGACCTTTTGCAGACCCCTGCTTTTTCAGTAAGCGAGCGCTTGTGGTTTCAACACACGCCTGCGCTTGCTGATAGGTCACATACATCCTGTTGATGCAGGCCGCAAGGCTTAAGAGATGAGTGAAAGAGCACACTCATACCACACACACACACACACACACACACACACACACACACACACACACACACAGATGCAGAGGCAGTTGTTTAAGATATGCTTGCATAAGATTGTCACATGTTTTGTATTTGCATATTCATGAATGTACATCAATAAAATGAACGAGCGCGGGGAAGGAAGTCGAAGTTGGTCAGAAGTTTATATGAAGGCATCGTTCCTTAAGACTGGAATAAACTTCCCTCGCGAGTTCAAA
>VVHJ01028918.1:4600-21062 GCA_015107715.1 Tylochromis polylepis
ATTATTTTAATGTTCTTATTTGTTTAAAAAGAAATAATGCACATTAATTTGCTGTTCTGTCCATTTTCATACACAGTCCTTTGGATATATTCAAATGCAGTGGATGGCTAGTTAAAAACTACATATATAACAGTCAATATGATAGGATAGGAGCCAGCTAGCAGCAGTGTGTTGTGGTTCACAAAGTGACCAGACGGGAAATGACCTCTGAAAAGCTGAATAAGTGTTGGGAGGTCACAGATGAGGCAAATGCTTGAAACTTCTAGAAAATTGCAGGATCACAGGTGCAAACCTCTCTGTCATCAAGGTGCTTTCATGTCATGTGACTGTTTTTTTGAGCTCCGCTTTGCATGTTATTGCTATAATTTGCTTTGAATCACCAAGATATAAAAGAAAACATGGAGGCATGGCAAGCCCTTGGAAAAGCTGCCATTACTTTACTCCTCTTTCCCTTGGCTTAAGCCATGTTGCACCTCTAATTGGTTCATGAACATCTTACGCAAAAGGTGAGCAACAACATATCACATGTTGAGGACACCCTGGCTTGGTGGGATTGTCCTGTTATATCCAAGGGCCCTTTCACATAGAAAGTGACATGTAAGGAAGTAAAATGTATTTATAGTGTGCTTTTCACGGCAAGAAATAATTCCCAAAGTGCTTTAGAGCGGTATCAATAAAAACTAGCTTGTGCAAGGTTAAAATGAACACACATGTGTTGCGCTGCTCTCTGAAACCCGTTGTTTTCAATGGCTTGTGTGGCATGATGGTGGCTTCCCACTGCTTTGTGCAAAGCATAAAAAAGCTGCTCCTCCTTAAACAGTTCTGTAAAGCAATGAGTAAATAAATAACTCCTTAGACAGATGAAACCAAGATGAACTTGAACCAGAATGATGGAAGAGAAAAGTACGAAGAAAGAGACAGATCATGATCCAAAACATACTGCATTATGTGTCAAACACGGTGGAGGTAGTGTTGTGGATGTGAAGTGTACAGGGCCACACTCTCTGTTAAGGTTCAGCCAAATGCTGCAAAACCAGTCAGAAAGCACCTCATGGTGAAAATAAATAATGACCCAACCCAAACAGCAAGAGTTTCTTGAGGCAAATAAAAGCATATTCTTCAATGGCTGAGTCAGTCACATGATTTCAACCCAATAGTGCACGCTTTTCTATTATTGAATACAAAACTGAAAGCAGAGAGACCTTCAAACAAGCAGCAGCTGAAGTCAGGTGCAGTAAAGGACTAGTACAGCAACTCAAGTGACAAAACCCAGATCTATGCCAAGCTGAGTCCAGAAGCATGTAAAACACTTGCATTTTTCATGCAAGTGTTAAAAAGAGTTTTTTTTTTAATGTTTAAATTTATGTTAGTTTTTACCACCAATTTTGAACCACTGAAAATGGGAGGCTGTGCATAAAAGTGACTGTCATTCTCAAACAGCTCATGCTAAATTTGTGTCAAACCCCTTAAATTGAAGTTGAAAGTCATCAGTTCACTGACATCTTTGTTGTTTGATTTACAATCCACTGTGGTGGTGTACAGAAGCAAAACTACAATAAAATGCGTCTTTTCCCAAACATTATGGAGGGCGCTGTCCTCCTGTTTCTCAGTCCGGTCCCTTCCTCACTCGTCGTGCTGACTTTCAAAATACAAGGACGAAGTGGAAGCCTCAGCTTATGGCTTCAAGACTTTAATCAGTGAGTGACGTCGCAGTGATCAGTCTATAAGCAATTTACTTTCCATATTTGTTTTTCTTTTTGTTGTCATAGCAATTAACAACATTAATTTAACGATTAGTTTGCAAAGCACACGTTTAACTTGCATAAGTTCCCTCAGATCAGACAGACGTTCAAAGTTGTCTGTTCTGCAGATCTTGAGGTACAGTTTCCAAGAAGAAGTAAGCAGCTCCCTTCGCGACTGCCGTATTCAGTGCAGGTGTCATTCATGAGATCCCGTGTTTGTAGCACTAAATGTTTGATTAACGCTTGATAGTACATCAGTGTGACAAGAACTACTAAAAATGATAAAAAAACAACTTTGGAGAAAAATATTCTGAAGTTTACTTTTTTTTTTAAACTCGGTTGAGGCCCTCACTGCAGTCAGCAGTGTCTTAATATGTCTCAGTATGTCCTGGCTTTACTCTTGGGGAGCAGTCAGGTCATCCACCTTTATAAATAGTCTACTTCCAGCTTGCTAGAGAATGTGTGAAATACTCTGAACTGAACTAAATGAGGTGATGCAGCAAAGTAATTTATGATTTCCAACTCTTCATCTTAAAAATGGACATGCACCAGCATACATCAATAAACTTTTAAATCGATACATCCCCAGCAGGTTATGTGAGGTAATGTGGCCCGCTGGATATGCAGCAAACAAGGCTGAGAACTAAAGCTTTTGGAGTAACAGTGGCCCCCCCAGACTCTGGGTCTCTCTCCCACTGAACCTGAGATCTGTGGACTCAGTATTCACTTTTCCAAAAACTTTGTTGTTGTGAAGCACTTTGTGATATTTATCTTGAAAGGCATAAATTAATTTTTACTTGCAAGATGTGCAGGTTAGGTCACAATACATCACCATGTAAAATGACTTTATCGAGTAATGTGTTTGAGGATGTGTTGATCCAAAACAGATCTGCTCTGACGGTGACATTATGGGGCCATGATTGTCAGTAATGGGTTATTTTACATCACTGCAGGGAAATAAACAGATTATAAATATGGACAAAACAAAGCGCTGGTATCAGACTCGTGTGAAAGATTACAGAAAATCTTACCAATGAGCTTTGAGCAGTCATTTAAAACACATCACAGATTCAGTCGACCTGATTGGCAGAGGACGGCTATTTCGAAGTTTGGGTTTGAAACCTCAAAAATTGGATTTCAAAAAACTAAAAGTCCTGATCAGATAAACAGAAAGACAGAACCGCTAGAACAAGGTCTCAGCAGGGTTTTTACCTAATGAACAACATTTTAAAATGACCTCTAAAGTTCATGAAGGGAAGCAAGAATGGGGGTGATGTGGTGGTTATCTGCTGCGTCTGAACTTAGATGAAACCATCAAGACTGGGTGAGCTCGGAGGTGTGAGGTTCAAAATTTAAATGCTTGTCAAAGATTTCAAGGAGGTGATTTGAGGTTGCCGGAGAGAAGCTAAACACGGCCAAACACAACAAGTTCAGCTGAGATGGTAAAACTGATGATTATTAACAGTAGGGAAGCACTGAGGTATGATGTTAGGCACTACGGCTTATATTCAATATAGCTGAAGTAAGAATCAGTGAGCCTGTTAAGATGGCCCGAGGGTAATAAGTAAAACACAGCTGGTCCCAGGGTTGAGCCTTCAGTGCATAACATTAGTGACTTATTAGTTTCATTAGAAGATGCTTTCATTTAGCACATTTCTTAGGAGTGATAAGATTTTTGTTTCAGTGCTGTTTATGTTCATCAGAAAATCTTGGCAAACAAAACTTTAGCTCACATGCTTCTATAAAAAGAAAGTTTTTTTCTAATAATAATAATAATTACTTCTCACATCATTTTGTTCTTTGGTGTTCAGAGTTCACTGAGAAGTTTCAAGTACTGCAAAAGAGCTATCAGTTCTGTGAACATCAAAACAAACCAGGAAACAGTGTTGTTGCACGCTGCATTCTCACTTTGTAAAGATAGCGTAGGGGTTTGATGTGTGTGTGTTTGTGAGCGTGGGGGGCATGCCTTGCTCTGTGCTGTGCTGCTAACTTCCTGCCTTATAAGCAAAGCTGCTGCAGTTGAGATTCTGCTCTCGTGTTGTTTTCAGGGGGACAGCGTTGATGTCAAGGCTCTGAGAGCCAAGTTCAACAGCAAATCCAGCACCTCGGATACCAGCAGCTGGGACAGCGGCTCACCAAAATCTCCTCGACCTGGGTTTGGGAGAGCCATTCTGCCAGTGGCAGAGAGCGAGCTGGCACAGAGACTCTCACCCACGATTCCTCCTCATCTGGCTGGCCCAGGCCTGGTGAGGCTCCCGAGAATAGAGCCGATGGCGGCTTCAATCCCTCCCAGACCTGGTTCGTTCCCTCGACCGCCTGCCTATGCTGGAGTCAGAGCCCCCATTCAGCCAACAGATGCTACCAAAGTCAAGCAGACGGGGGAGATGCTCCAGAACATGATGCTGAGGCATCCTAGGCCCCCGGTACCCCAGGTATCTCAGGTACCCCGGCTAGGAGCTGGAAGCCCAGCTCCTGTTCCACCTCCCACCTCTACCCCTCTTCCACTCAGACAGCAGCCTCGACAGAGGAGCGCGGGGGAAGTGACCCCACTGAGGAGGCCTCTGCCCCCTGAAGGACCAATGCCAGTGAAACCTAAAAGACCTCCAACTGTCAACTTGGAGCCATTTCGGAGGAACAAGAGAGGGCCTCCTCCTGCTCTTCCTGCCCCGAGGATGAGTGACGGTAAGTCTGTCTGTCTGTCCACCATAATAAGTTAATACAGTAAGTGAAGACCATCTTGTCTTTTTTGTGTCTATTGTACCTTGACAGTGGCTGGTGTATAGTTTATCTCCTGACTGAACAAATCATAAGGAAGAAACAGAATCTAAATGATAAAATTAATAATGACTAACTTCCTTTCAGCTGCTCAGTTTATGTGGAACTGGTGTTCTTCATGCTGTCTCCCTGTCACGCTGTCATGTCCTGTCACGAAGATGGACAGAAACATAAACGTGTTTTTCATTTTCCTGCCACGACAGCTCAAAATGTCAGAATTGTCCAAATCAAATCTAAAAGTGACAACTGCAATCCACAGTGAGATTCGCTTCCAATGTTCGTCTTCTCCGAACTTAAAACATCGATCAAGTTTTAAGTCTGATTTATTGGAAAATTTGAAAGTCGGAATATTACCGACAGCAGATCAAATACCAAGAGGAGAGCCTTTTAAAAAGATTCAGTTCTTAAATCTTGTAATGAGACAAATTCTAACACTGACAGTCCTCGGTGGGCTTTGCCAGTGTCACAAAATGTGCTAAAAACTTGATTTACTCAACCACTTTAAAGGAAAAAGCAGAACACTCAAACAGAGCACCAAACATCACATAAGTAAAGCAGTTAGTGTGTGTAAAGAAGGCGATTGAATAAAAGAAATCATTTCTGCTGTTTGTGTGATTGTTCTTTGTGGGATTTCACTTGTTTCATCGATTTCATTTTGTCATAACGTCATAGTGCAAAGACTCTCTCTCTGCTACTCTTTGTAGGCCCAGGAAGCAGAAGGATGTCTTTACCGGCAGTGGTCAGTCCTCCAAAACCTCCACAACGCTCTGACAAACCCAACAGACTGCAGCGGCAGATTGCCTCTGCGTGAGTATTTGGGTTAACACGATGATGGTGTGAAAGCCCTGTTATGTCAGGTTTTGAACCTCTTACGTAAGAGGCCCAGTGCTGCTGTAATGATGCAAAGAAAACCACGTGCAACTCTAAGTTAATGTTTTAAACCAAGTATAATGGGACACCTTAGTTTCAGCTTTCAAATGACTTCATTTACATCTAGTGCGGGCGAGTGATGCTGAAGAATTGCCAAGCAGAGGGTTTACTGCTGATGCAGTCATGACCAGAGATTAGAAAATATGTACGACCCAGCAAAAAGTAGAGGCTTCACTTGTTGCACGGCAACGCAATTTCCTAAAACACATTTTAAACACAGTTAAATGCACTTTTGAAGAAGAACCTTCTTGACCAGATGGTTTTATCCACATTTGGGAGTCAAATTAAGCTTTTTCCTATTGAGTCAATACAGATGTAATGAAACATTTTAATGAAACCAAGCCATTGACTAGTGATCAGAGAAACTTGTCTGTTTATCGATTTCAGGGACCTGGATGAGGACGAACAGGATCCCTATGACGATATTGACATTGACAAAAATGGTGAAGACTCGCTTTGTTCTTGAAGCTTCTCTGACAAGCTACACTTTCTGAGCTATAGTTATTGCTTGTTATTTTCAACATTGCGTTTTCTATTATTATCGGTTTATAATCTATATTTTGCGTTACTTTACAGAGAACTGCAGCGATCACAGTATACAGTGCGTTGATGGGGTGAGTAAAGAAAAGCAAAACAAAAAATTTAACAGTGTGGATGGCACACAGAGAAGTCAAAAGCAGGGTTCTTGTTCTGCAAGAATATAGTGCACATTTCGCTGTATCTGTTAACAGACAAGGTTTAAAACCCGCATTACGCTGTTAGAAAATTGTGTGAGAAATACGAGAAAGTGTGAAAATACGGCTAAGGCACAAAAAAATTAACAGCTCCCTCATAATTTTTTTATTTAAGCTTTGAAAATCTACAAAAAAAACGTTAATTTATTGTAATTTAATTTACACTGGGTGGCATGCCGCTTTTATCTAATAATCCCGTAAACGATGACTTGTCTTTGTTCTTTACGCGTGCAAATAAAAGCTTTTCTCTTGCAGGATGATGACGACGAGGTGTATGAGATGATTGATGAGTAAGTATGAATGTTCTGCCTTCCCCATTAAACCACTGAGTCTGTATTTAATAGGAGTGTGGCTGCAGTTGCATGAACAGAAGGCAGAATACAGTTTCTGTTGTTTCTGTTGCTGCTTCTGTTATTTTTGTACCTCCTAAGTGATGTGCGGTGCAGTATTTAAGTTGCAGTGCAACAAATGGTACCCTGGTATGATATCTACGTCTTTATTTCTTATTTACTATAAAGAGTAAGTCAGACTCATTTCCTGTGATTCAACATACAGAATTTCCTGTTAAAGAAAAATGTTGTGACAGAATTCAAACAAAATCTGTCGAAATGTGGGAAGACTGAAAACTTGAAAGGAAGCGTTTGCGTAAAACGCTTATGTGAAGCACTTATCTGCCGGGAAAACGAACAATAAAGGCATCTAAATCAAAATCTGTGAGTGGGGAATTCTATTAAAAAGGTGGCGGGTCTTCATTTTTAAATTTGATTCTTCTCCTCTAGGGAGCAGGAGAAAGCGAGCATGAAAGAAGTAAAGAAGCAACAGGAGAAGGAGATGAAAGAGATTCAGAAAAAAATGAATGAGCTCAGGAAGAAATTTCAGGTAAAGACGTGGAGAAAGAAAACATGATTTTTAGGTTAGCCTGAATGGTTAATGGTTAGGTTATCTTGCACCGCCTATCCCATTGGTGTAAACATTATCTCTGTCCCTGTACAGTTACAAGGAGATATAGAGGTTCTTCACACGGCCAAAGTCCGGTACGACTGGAATGGGGAAGGGAAACTGGACCTGAGCATGCACCAGGGGGAGAGCGTGGAGATCCTCCGTGTGACGGGTAACCCAGGAGGCAGATGGCTGGCACGCTCTATGAATGGAAACTGTAAGTTTAGATTTCAGTCAATCACGTAAAGAAAGCCTTCGAATAAATTCTCTTGCACCAAAATATCAAAAGAAAAGAAAACAAACAAAGTAGAGACTTCTTCATCAAAGTTTTCCATCTGAAACACTGGTTATTGTCGTTGGTGGTGATATTATCGTGGCTGTGGTTCAGGAGATAAAGCAGGGCGTCTACCAATCGGAAGGCTTGATGGTTTGATCCCCTTCTCCTCCAGTCTGCATATGAAAATATCCTAGTGCAAGATACTGTACTCTAATGCATTCACCAGAGTGTGTGTGTGTGTGTGTGTGTGTGTGTGTGTGTGTGTGTGTGTGTGTGTGTGTGTGTGTGTGTGTGTGTGTGTGTGTGTGTGTGTGTGAGAATTAGAAAATTTTTAGGCTTAGAGTAAAGGACTATATGAATGTGTGTGACTGGGTAAATGAGTAGTAAAAAGCACTTAGAAAAAGCACTTAGAAAAACACAATATCAGTACAGTCCATTTACTATTCTCCCTGTCTGTGAGTCCTCTGTGCTGTAAATATCCAGCAGCAGTTTGTGTGTGAATGAAAGAAAAACTCATCATACCAAAGATGTGTTCTCACCTTTAGATTGTCGCTTGGTGAGGACCTCTTGGCATCATATTTTAGCACAGAAGGTCCCCCTTTCATGTTAGATTTCTACATTCTGATAAACTTCAATCCAAGTCTGAGTTTCTTCCTACTGATTCAATATTTTTTTCCATTTGTTCATCAGAAAAGCAAAGTAATGCCAGTAACTGACAAACGAAAACTGAAATAATGCAGCTTTTACACTTTTTTCCCCTAACTGGGTTTAAAGTTGTTAATTACTTCCTTCTATAATTGCTGTGCTCTTGTACTGAAAAGAGCTGGACAGATATTTTTTTCTGTTCCTCGCTTCCTCAAAGGGCTCTGGCAACAACTTTTCACTGTATTAGTTTATTTTACTATGTCCTCAAAAATATAAAGTATCTGCATCTGAGCATTTGAGACCACAACGTCATTGTCTCGTTGGCTCCTCTGTTTAGCATGTCATAGCAAGAATAGAGGAAAAAGTATCCCATTGAACACAGTTACAATGTAGACAAAATTCAATTAGTGTGACACAGCTTTAACACATTGTAAGTGTGTAAGTGTGATTATGTAGCATGAAAGCGATGCTGTTGCTCCCTCTGCACAGATTTATTTAACAGTAGTTAAACTTTCATATGGAACTGAGAAACAACAGCTTCCTGTGTTAATGTTAGAAATGCATACTCTGGATATAAATATACATTCACTGCTCACTTTGTTAGAGCCGCATTGCTACCCCTTTGGATCCACCTTTGATTTTAGAATATCTTTAATTCTTTGTGAAATTCAGCATAAATTCAACACCACTCCTTGGAGATTTTGGTGCAGTTGATCCAGATTTGTAGCTGTGTATCTGTGATGTTTCCCGTTCAATCATATCCCAAAGGTGCTCTACTGGATTTACTGCTACTTTACCCCATATGCTTCAAGGTTTAACACGTTGTGTTCAAAGATGCTCTTATGCATACTCTGATTGTAATAAGTGGTTATTTCAGTGAGTGTTGTGTTTCTATCAGCTCAAAGCAGTCTGGCTATTCCCCTCTGACCTCAATAAGGCATTTTCACTCAGAGGACTGCCATTCACTGGATATCTTTTCTTTTTTGGACCACTATCTGGGAAAATCCCAGTAGATCACCAGTTTCTAAAACACTCAGACCAGCCTGACTGCCACCAACAACCATGCCATATTCAAAGTCGCTTAATTCATCTTTCTTCTAAGATTCTGTGCTGTGGCTATTTAACATAAATCTAGTTTTATTAAGTAATAAAATAAGTAATGATCATCTAATACACAGATCAGATTCTGGGTATTAGATGAGTATGGATGGCTAATACATACTGCATAATCATGAAATGTCACAATCAAGTCACAATGCTTAATTTTGTTGTTGCACTTCTCTGCAGATGGATACATCAGCAACTCATGTGTGGATATTGACTATGAAGCAGTGAAGAACAAACACGGATCCAAAAAATCAAACTCACAAGGGTTACCTCCACCACCCCCAGATCCACCGCAGATCTTTAATATGGAGTCCAACAACAGAGACAGGTGCAGGATCAAAGATGGCTAATTCTGCTGTAACTTCACATCTGTTCAGTTGAATTTCATTTTCAGTTTTACTCATATCTCTTCCAACTAAACTCTTGTTTGTATGTTTCCTCTAACTTGCAGCCTGATTCAAGATGAGGGTAAGTGACATCAGACCACAATGAAGTGCAAATAACAATCTATACCAAATGAAGATAATATAAAAATACAATAGGACAAAGGATTTTTCTCATGTATTTTTCTCTAGTGGAAAAAAGTATGAGGATATATTTGATGCCTAATTTGTCTTTTCTAGAACATTTCTATGAGTTGAGCTACTTGGCAATCTTGCAGTATGCAAGTGATAGCTGTCTACTTTTTGAATTTTTAGTTTTAATGACAAATATTTGAAACAATTTCTTTCATCAGATAATATTTATTATTATGTCTTATTTCTTTTAATGTATTGTTTATTATTTATTATTATTTATTCCTTTTAGTATCTGTTTTATGGTCATTGTTGTTTGTTTCTCAGATGACTATGATGATGTTCAACCACTACCTGAAGATTTCCCACCTCCTCCACCTGAAATCAGGTATCAGTTAACATCCAATTAATTTGAAGAAGGCTGAGATATTGACAACTAAGTATTTGTGAATTATCATCGTAAAATGAACCTTTACTTGTGCAGATCTAGTCACTGGTGACGCCAGATGATGTTCAAGAAAAACAAAAATTAACAATGAGAAAACTGTTAATGAATGCATTTGTAATTAAATGCTATACCATATTATATTTTTCAGCATAGACCCCAAAATGGAGAAGGATTTGAGAAAAAAATTTAAGGTAAACCTTTTTAAATAGTTTACATCAGATTATTTAGTTTAGTGGAAGCAGAGTGTCATTTGCATAGCAATCAGTTCAGATGGGTTTTTTTTTCCCATTCATGCAATGGGAATCATCCTTTTCATTTTTTTAAAATGTGACCACTATGACTGTTTCCCAGTATGATGGACCACTCAGGGTGCTGCACACCATGTTGGTGAATCCTAACTGCATCATAAAGAAACCAGGAGCAAAAGATCTGCCTGTCGCACAGGGAGAGGTTGTGGATGTCATCGAGCTCACCAACAGCAAGAAAGCTCTGTGTCGCAACAGGTTTGGGAAATGTATGTAAAAAACAGCATCTCATTCCCTTATGTTATTTTAATCTGCAGCATTTGATATATCAGCAGTTTATTGGTTTTAGAAAACAGGAAGTACTGTGGGATTTTGTTTGTTTGTCTTTTTTTAAATATAGGATGTCATGAACTTTTCTTTCTGTTCTTTTCATATTTCTTGCATTACTGCCTCTGGAAAAAGATGAAAATTTCCTGTAAAAGATATACGCGTCCTCTAAACCTTTCGTAGAAGAGACTTTATAATTAAAACATTTTAGCAATTTGTAGCTTTATGTGTTTGAACATAGCAGAGCACACAGGCCCAAGTGTAGTCAACGGTGATTTAAAGACAATATTAAAAACAAAGATTAGACAAGAAACTGCTATGAAAACTAAAAATATTAAGAGCATGGTTAAAAACAAAATAAAAGTGCAATCATTATCCAAAAAATATTAATTAATTAAATGAAAATTACCCTAAATTAAAGCCAAATAAAATATTCTTTTATTTCTTGTAATAATAAGAGAAGATGTCATAAATGTTGCAGTTTATTATTTATAATTATTATAAAATTACACCTTGTTTCGCTACAGCAAAGTATTTGCTGAAAATGTTGATCTGCTGGTGCTTGATGAAAAATCAGGCAATTTACATTCCTTCCTGTATCCTTTCTTGTTGGTTAAACCTGACCCAAATATTTCTGTAAAACTTGAGATATTTCAATAAAACACAAAACCGCATTGTGACACAGAAAAAAAGCCAAGAGAACAACAAAGCAACAACTATTTATTTCTTTATAAGCCTTTATAAAAACCTTTTTCAGGGTTGGAGCCTGTCCCAGCTGCCAGCTGGTGAGAGGTGGGGTATACCCTGGACAGGTCTCCAGCCTCTACATAATTAATGAATCAATTATTGGCATTTTTTTTAAAAAAGTAATTAATTTCATTTGCATTGATGTTCAGTGAAAGTCTTTTAAACATAGCAGCACAGTTGAGCACAGAGGAATCCAAATGCAGGACTTGCAGACAAAATACATAAAAACTAACTGTTAATTAGACTGACGGTAGAAGTCTATGGACAAAAGAAGCAAAATTCACAGTAACACATAAACAGCAAACTCTTAAACAGACACATGAAGCACACACAAAAAAGACACTGACAATGACAATGACTGAAGAGAGACTAATGCTATGTATGCACTGATGAGATAATCAGGGAGAATGGAAACACGAGGGTAACAGAACACAGCTGAAGCTAATCAAGGTAATGACAAAGAAAGAAAAATGAAATATAAGACACAAGCGACAAATGTCTACCAAAATAAAAAAGGAAGCGTTATTACACAGAGACACGGACTTGACAACATGATACAAGAAGATGAAGATTTGACAAGATACAAGAAGATATAGTACTAGGGAGGATGAACATATGCCAATAGATGAATGAACTCCACACAGAATTATCCCTCTAACCCAAGTAAAGATGTACCGGTGGACTTGACCTTGACTTTGAGGTCAAAGTCTCTGGGATTTGAACTCGTCTGAGATTTTTAGTAGCTACACCTACAATATAAATTTGAAACTCCTGCGTCGGCTCGGTCTCGAGTTATCGCATTCACAATGTGGGTGTCCACATCGCCTGCCAGCCCAGCAGGGTGATAACAATACCCCATCAGCCTTTTTACATCTTTACGGGGTAATAAAAACTGAAAAACCCCAGACCACGACACAGATAATTTTTCATCTGTAGTGATTGATATTTATCATTCAATAAGTCAAAAAGTATTTTGATATTTCAAATGATGATGTAATAAATAGTGATAATTTCTGTGCTGTCTCCTATTTCACAGATGGTTATGTGTCCAGATCGCTTCTTCTTCAAATGTAAGTGAATACTTCTGACTTCATATGTGACTGACTATATACATTTACTTCCTTAAAGTGTGAAGAAGAAATAAATCAGCCTAAATTGTTATGTGTTATTGTTATGTGTTATTTAAAGATTGTTAAAGATAAAGCATAGTGTATGAAAAATATATAATATAAGGGTCATTGATGTGCATATCTGTGTCTGAGTGCATGATACTGTTTAAAAAGATCTGTTGAAACTAATTTAATCCATTCATTGCTTGTAGGAATTTATTATATAAATTAACATCTTTTAAATTAAAACTAATACTAATCTAATAGACAGTGTTAGAGGTTTAAAAAACATTTTTTGCACTTTTTTCATGACATACACGTTTTGCCTCCTGACTTTTGCAAATATTTTCATTTTATACAGGCTGTTACTTGGCCCCCCTTATTGAATTTTGTGTTTGGTAGCAAGAGTAATAAAGGACAAAAAAATGTAAAGATTTTATAAGTAAACATATTCCTAGTTTTACATTGGTTGTTCCCCCAACCTGGCAAGTATATTTGCATGTGTACAAGGGGAATTTAGTTATTTTTATCAACCTTGGCCTCTGTGAGGGACATGAGTCTGGGACCTCTGTGTCAGTCAAAATTTATGCTGTTTATTTGAGTCCAATTGTTGTGTCAAGAAGATATCCTGGGCTTTCATGGACTTTTATTTCAAAACGACAGACATTGCAGCGTACACATTTTATGGTAACTTGGGATCTTAAATTACAATTACCTTCTTTCTTTTTTTTTTGCAAATATTTTGTTTCCATTTAATTTAAATACTTAAAAAATAATATTTTTATTCAGTATCCCCCATAGTGAGCTCAGAGGACACACCAGAATTCAAGGATCCTGGCTAGGGGTCATATCTGCATTATGTACAGGGACAGTGGGAGCACACCCACCATCCATTGTGCATGAGAAACAATGTGTAAGTTAGGGCTCTGAAGTTTTTTCATCACAACATGCAGAATGGGAAATAGAAGCCTTTTCCGTTGAATTCAGATACACAAAAATGTGCAAAACCAGCTAAAAGTTTAATTTCTTCAACTATTTACTGATGATTTATATAATTAATAATATATTGCTAAAAGTGCATTAAACTGTACCTCTAATTTCTTTATCTTTATATTATACTGAGTCCTGTTAATAAGTTGAGATAGATTCTTCAACATTAGGCAGTCGATCAAAGTAACAAATAAGATCGATGCCTTTGATAATGGGGGAAAGAATAATACCCTCTAGAAGGGGCGACCTCACTTAAACAAAGTGTAGAGTGCCTGTCTAGATGAGCTGATGTTTCCCTTCCCACAGTTTCAGCACCCTAGCTTACACAATGCTTATTATCCACAGTAGACTTCAGGCATTGTCATTTTGCCCCGAGTCAGGCTCCTCTGAGCTTTCACCTTCCTTTTTTTAACCAAAAACTCAACTATGAGAAGCTAATTGTTAAAAAAAAAAAAAGTTTTTTTCATTCATTTCAGGAGCCAGTTTGCTTGTTTCAGTTTAGTTTTAATTGCTTAAAATATTTTGTTTTACTTCAGTTTTTATTAGTTTCAGTGTGTTAGTCTTTTATTTAGTCTTTCTGGAGGACATAAGCGAGAGACAAGATTAAGGAAACTCAGCACAGTAAAACACAAAAATAACATCTTTCTGAAAGACACCCAAAGTCTCAATAAACACATCCATCAAAGCCTCATCAGCTAAATGCTACTAACAAATTTTACAGAATTTACAAGCACTAAAACTAAAGATATTTGCTTTATGTTTGTGTTTTATTTTAGTTAGTTTTCCAAGTTCACAAAATAATTTCAGTTAGCTTTGTCTTTTTTCTGAAAGTCTAGTTTTTATTTTTATTTTAGTTAAATAAAATGTTTTTTCAAATGTAGTTTTAGACTTTAGTTTGGTTTTAGTGAACGTGTTTTTTACAACATTTATCTAAAACATCTAAATATCCAAACCTTGTTTTTATTTGGGCCTCAGAAGCATATATTAATATTGAAAATGTATTCATGTATTTATAAACTAACATTTAAACAGAAATGATGCACTCAGTTACAAAAATATGCACACCACAGCAATGGCTCGTATATAACCATCTTTTCTTCTTTTAAAATATAAAATATTCTAGTTTAAACCTTGTTAATGAAGTTTATGTAACATCACAAATTCCAAATATTCTTTTGCAGGGAACAAGATATTTATGATGACGTCGACTATGCAGATGGTAAGTTTCAGTTTTTATACTAAAAACCAAAAGGGCTTTTGTAATTTGTAATTGAAGTGCAACTTAAAAAACTCACTCATGCATTTTTTATTTCTGTTTTTGCTTCAGATGTCTACGACAACGATTCTCCACAAAATGATTATTAAAGCGTATCAAACTAAACATACAAGAGAGAAAAAGACACAAACAAACTAAAAAAATTGAGCTTTATCAAACTATAACCAAAGACTGGATGCTAGAAAATCAAGTAAAGACAGAATCTGCCTGGATACAGACGCTTTATTTGATTCCACAAACTGCAGAAATGTACTGAAAATTCACAGTTTTTTGTGCTAAGCTGTATAAAAGTTCAAACTTAATTCAACTGTGTAACTATTCAAACTGACAAAATCAAACAATATATCAAACTTAAATATAAATATAATAATTTATAAGGACTTGTTTTTTGTCCACAAAAGGTAAGACTGTATTATAAGACTGTGTAAACAAACTTACTGTAAACCTTCACTCACCTGCCACTTTATTACCTGCTGAACTGCTCATTAATGCAAATATCCAGTCACATGGCATCAGTTTAATGCATTTGGGCATGGAGACATGGTCAAGATGTGTATAAATGATCAAACTGAGCATCAGAATGGGGGAGAAATGTGCTGTAAGAGACTTTCAAAGTAGCATGGTTGTCGATGGTGTTACTTGGGCTGGTCTGAGTATTTCAGAAACTGCTAACAGATAACTACTGGGATTTTCCCATGTCAACCATCTCTAGGGTTTACAGAGAAGGGTTCAAAATTGAGAAAATATCCAGTGAGCAGCTGTTCTCTGGGTCAAAATGCCTTGTTGATGTCAGAGGTCAGAAGAATGGAAACAATTGGAAACCAAAATCAAGCAAAATGGTTGTTTGGTCCATTGGGTGTTGTCTTCCACTGTGACATTCAGAATTTGGAGTAAACAACATGAAAGCATGGAGCCACCTTCCTGGTATCAGCACATGATGTCACAAAGCTCACTGTACTCAAATGGCCTCCACAGTCACCAGATCTCAGTCCTGTTCATGGGAGATTCACATCATGGATGTGCAGCCCACAAAATCTGCAGCAGCTGTGTGATGCTTGAATCTCTGCCATAAAGAATTAAAGTGGTTCTGAAAACAAAATGGGGGGCTCCAACCTTATATTAGTAATGTATACCTAATAAAGTGGCCAGTGAGTGTAAGTGCACACAGATGTGCCATTTGTCGAGGGTCAACAAACTCATGATTTCACTGTTTGTCAAAGTGCTTGTATAGAAAATAAATACACTATTACTGTTGATGTGTGTATTTTTCACCCTCTGAGATAATTTAAATAAAATAGTTTTTATCTGATGATTGAGTGTTTTGTTTTGTTTGTTTTTTAATAAAAAATAAAAACAGAGCAGAGCTTAACCAATGAAAATGTTTCATTATGTTTAGTCAAATGGGAGATAAAGTCCTTTCCCACTGTGGTAAAGTTGATTTTCTAGAAAGACTGAGAGGTTTGCCATCACTAAAGTGAGGACAGCTACATATTATCTGTCTAGTAGGTTTACATCAAAGCTGAAATAACTCAGCAGTTCCATTCAGTAGAATTGAATTTAATTTATATAGCGCCAAATCACAACAACAGTCACCTCAAGGTGCTTTATATTGTAAGGTAGACCCTACAATAATACATACAGAGAAAAACCCAACAA
>VVHJ01028927.1:0-10616 GCA_015107715.1 Tylochromis polylepis
TTCCTGGTCCCAACTCTGGATAGTCATATTTTGGGGGGTTTAATAAATTTGTCCATATTTCTAGAAATGAGAGCTGCTCCATCCAAAGTGGGATGGATGCCGTCTCTCCTAACAAGACCAGGTTTCCTCCAGAAGGTTTGCCAATTATCTATGAAGCCCACATCGTTTTTTGGACACCACTCAGACAGCCAGCAATTTAAGGAGAACATGCAGCTAAACATGTCACTCCTGGTCCGATTGGGGACCCAGACCTTAAAGATCTGTGAACATATTTTACCTTCACTCTTTTCTTTCTTTCCTTCTTTTAGCTGATGCTACAACATAGCCACTTCTTCACCCTACAGCAAGGATGTCAAGCTCACTTTACATAGTGAGCCACATACAGCTCACTTTGAACTTAAGTGGGCCAAACTAGCAAAATTCTCAGTTCTCTCAGTTCTCATCTCAGTTTTTTCTACATGATGAAGACATGGTGTAGTAAATGAAAGAAATCTATTAGCACAAATAAATAAACAAGTAAAATTACAGAAAAGGTTCTGGCACCTCACTGTCCAGACTTTTCAGTAATTACAAAATTGAAAGATTTTGGTAATTCACAGAAGATAAATGTTTCATTATTATAACTATTTATTTATTTATTTTTACTGTGGGCCCATTGTAGAAAGAAATTTCTATAGTCCATAATGAAAAAACAGGAACTTTTCTGCCATTTGATTATATATCTATGGCTTAATTACTTTGGTGTATAGTGAATGCCCATATGGGAGATTTTATCACTATAGGAAAAGCTGTAAAACATCTAAAAATACAGTTAAAACTTCAAAATCTATTCCCTCCTTCACATATTCCAAAACCACCATCAAATGGCCCGGACTGGAGTCTTTGCCGGGACAATTCTGGCCCCCGGGGCCTTATGTTTGACACCCCGCCCTATAGTGTCACCTTTTCCAATAATCTAACATATAACCTATGATCTAAAATATATTCTAAACTACACTAAAGGGATTTAAACCAGCTATTTTTTTTTTTTATCAAAAGACAGTACAAAAACTTAAACCACCACCAGGTGTTGCTGCAAACCCACTTTTCTTTAGACGTTCCAATTTAGACCAGAGACTCCACCTGAACACAGTCGTTAGGTAAGAGAGGTCTACTGGATAAAGACCCAGTTGCAGAGTTGTTTCACAAGAAGGTTCGAGGAATTGTAAGATTTTTAATTAGATCCAGACTATTTACAATTAAAAAGAAGACTGTCAGCTCCACATTCAATTAAAAATGAACTTAGATTTACAGAAAGGTGCACTTTCATATTCCCATTCTTGTAGCATTTAATCATAAACTCATGTTCTGCTTAAAAAAATAGCAACCTATAATACTTTTATATTTAAAATTTCTTTTCAAATCAAAGGAAGACAAGATATACACAAGCATCAGATAAACCTATATCAACTTATACACACAGCACTGAGAACCCTGTAAGCTACTGGCCAGACAACAAGGTAAAACATTTCTGCAGTTTCAAAAAGTTCCAGCCAAACTGAGTTCCTGTTGACCGTTTATACGTTTTCAGGTGTTGTTTCTTCTTTTTTTGTGATAAATCCCTGATCTACACTTGAAGCAACTTACATTTAACTCTTAGTTTAGACACTATCGTAATGACCTTATTTAAAATGGCTACAGAATGTATTGCATGTTCAATCTTTAAAGGGAAGTACAAAAACTTATAAAAGAAAAAAGTATAAATGAAGCGAGATTATCCAGATGCAGTGGCACTGGATTTTGTAATGGCTCATGCAGTGGATTGCAGAAATCAGTGATATGAAAACCAGCATTGGGTATGTTGGCACGCATTAAAACGCCAACAGCCTCCTGACCTTTTCCTATAGCTATTAAAAGGCCAACTCACATCACAACCACAAACACAGGCAAGCCAAATAATAACAATAATAATAATAATAATAATAAAAAAAGAAGGCTCAAAGAAAAGCTGTCACTACTCTTGTGATCAAAATTGTAATAGAAAATATTTTGTGCATTACAGAATATTTTGCAATGAGATCTCTTCCAGTTTCACTCTAACGTATCACAACAGCGGTCTGTAGAGTGGATAAAAAACACACGATATCCCACCGATGTCCAGTTCGAAAACAGAATATCCCAGTCTTCAGCCAACTCCTGACGTTTGTGTCTATTATTACTGTGTGAAGTGTTATAGGTCATCATTATTATTACCATTTTTATTCTATGTTATTACATTAGCAAAGATGAGTTAGCTTTTCCATATACAGTAAAGAAGGGGAAAAAAAGGCAACACAGGACGAGGCCGCATTAAAGGTTGTAACTATATCCGAGTCCCTGAGGGGCACCACACAACAGCAGAGTGAGAGTAAGCCCTGTAGCTCCTTTGCCACTTCTCCACTTTATTGGCACGTGGTTCCCCCTGCCGTCTGGGAGAAATACTGCATCTGGTCTCCACCCACCAACACCTCGGTTCAGTGAAAGCAATGTAGTGAGAGGGCGATGGAGGACAAGCAAGAAGCATTCTTGTTTTGAGTCAGTTCCAGGCTTTCCCTGATAACAGTACATTCAAGAGACGCAAAAGGGCGATCTGTCTGCATAGGGAGCAGCTGCTTCTTTGACGGAGATCTTAAGTGCTTCTTTATCCGGAAGCAGGGATGTTAAGGCCGATGGAACCTAAAGAAAACAAACAGCTCTCATGAGGCAAGATCAGACCATCGTAATCCTTAAGCTTTTAATGCAGGGAAATTAATTATATCGCTATTTATGGTACAGATTTTTCTCTTGAAGTCTTCTTTTACCCAGTTTTCATTGTTAGTGCTGGATTCTGCCATTTAACCAGACATGCATAAGAAAGATGACCAATCAATCAGTTTCTACATGGATCACTCTGTTTACTGGTCACAACTCTATTAATGTGGTAGCAGATCACCACTGATGCAAACCACAGCTGCTGCTAATTCATATTTAAAGTGTTTAGGTGCAAGCAACACAAGGTGGCGTTTAGTGTAAAGCAATCACAGGACACACAGTGCATGTGTAGCCGAGGCAGCCACTGACAGATAATGTCTACAGACTAAAACAAGCTACATTCTGAAGACTGTTAAACAGTAGGTCCTTAATGATTGAGGGAGTATGGAATAAACATCAACACTGTTGACACAGTAGCAAGGTAACAAACTCGTTTAGCTAAAGCCTGCTGTTGGGGGAGATGTCTTCAGGATAAGCGCGAAGGTTGGCTGCAAATGGCATAAACTGAAAAGCAGAACCAAGTGTTCAAAGATGCAATAAATCACTCTCAAGTGTGTATTACATATTTCATTGTTTCCCTGGCACAAACAGGAGAAATAAATAACAACAAAAACAAAACTGTGTGGCATTTGCATGCCTTCTCTCCGGGAGGTCATGCATGTTAGCTTAATGGATGATTCTAAATTGACCGTAGATGTGAATGTGAGTGTGAGTGGTTCATCTGTCTCTCCTTTAGCTCTGCGATAGACTCATGAGCTGTCCAGAGTGTACCCAGTTTCTCGGCCTATGACAGCTGAGATAGACTCCATACCCCACCAACATGAAGGAGTGGTGTAGAACAACAAATCAGGAAAAACACTCAAGTAGAGTACAAGTACCTCACTGATTTGACCAAATCAATCAATCAGCCAGTCAAGTTTCAACTACTAAAGGTATACCTTGTGTAAATTCTGCTCTCTTCATGAACCTCCATTTCAGTGCTCTTATAATCATTGAGCTCCTTCCGGATGGCCGCCTAGACAAAACAGCAATTCAGTTAAACATGAACTCAGAAAGAAAATGAGACAATACACTGCAAAAATTACATGATACTAAAGGAGTTCCATGTATTTAACATTTAAAATGCATATGTTTGTAACACTGTCCTGGACATTTTGTAAAGTGCTGTATCAGAAAGTGGTCGTGCCGATAAAGCCTTTAAATGGAGCTGATTACCTTGTCAGCAGGAGTCAGCTTAGTCCACGGCTTGTCTGCTCTTCTATCGTAGTCCTGGGCATCTGTGACTTCCACATACTCGTGGAATCGCAAGATTTTTCTTGCCTGTAGTTCTGCAACCGTGGGTCTTTGACTCAGCTACAATAAAGAGTTTTTTTTTAATGTCAGTTAAAAGTAATATCAGATAAATATATAGTTTAACACTGGGATGTTTGCAGGAGGTGTGCTGCTTCACCTTTCTGGTCAGCCGTCGCTTGATCTCTCGAACTTCGGCTTGTCTGTCAGCCTGATTTTTGGCTGAAGGAAGAACAAAGATACGAGAAAGAATAGAAGAGCCAAATTTAGACTCTGGCATACAGGCTTGGTTTGATGGCAGATTTAAAAGCAATTTCCAAAATTAGATATGCGCTTCAAATAACCTTTTCATGGGTAAAATTCTTGTTGTTAACAGATGTGAAATGTACTTTTGTTAACAAATGCTAAGGCAAAAGCATCAGACGAAAGAATGAGGAGTGGTTTTGCTAAAACCCAGAAACAAAGGAGTCCATACAAGTCAGGGATCATGTAACAAAGACAGACAGAGTTCATACTAACGCTGGAGGATGTTTCTTTGCTCAAGTTCCTCAGCAGTGGGTCTCTGGCTTAGTCGCCTGAAATTAAAAAAAAAAGAAAAAAGAAAAGAAAAAAGAAAAATTGAGTCCTATTTTTACACATTTACTTCAGCTGGCCATTCAGGTAATAAGCAGGTCAACGATCTATTAAAAATTGGTCTAATTTCTTCAGGAAATGCACTTTCACTGCTGTCATTTTAAACAATACAATGATACTGCTCATCTTTACCTTGTGAGTGCAGTGCCGATTTGTGTGCGAATGGCTTCCCACTGCTCTCTGCTCTGCCAGGTGAGGCCAGTCTGTCCTGGAGGCTGGTCATCTCGGCTGCTCCTCTCCTGCGTGAACCTGTCCCTGTCGGGAGCAGAGGGACGGCTGCTCAGCTTCAGAGCCAGGGTGTCCTTTCTCTTCACCCTGCTGGCCAGGGCGCCTGGACAAAAGCCAAGTGGAGAGATATGCCGTAAGCTGAGAAGGAGCAGCAAAACACTGCACAGGTTTACAAAAAGTCCGGAAAAGCCAGTAAATGACCTCCAAAACAGTTTGTTACGCTTACTCATCGGGGGCTCATCCTCCTCATCTTCATCTGAGTCTTCATCTTTATGAAGCCCAGGACCATCTGAATCACTGTCCTCCCCGTGCATGTCGTGTTCGCCTTCCTCATCCTCATCCTCTTCATCTTCTTCCTCGTCCTCGTCATTGCTATTTCCCCGTGGGATGACACAAATGCCAGCGTCACCGACCAAGCACCGGCGACTCCTTGGCTCCAGCTCTGGCTGTGGAATCTCCCCATCATACTCCTCCTCTTCCTCGTCATCTTCCTCTTCTTCTTCCTCTGAGTAGTCATCCTCAGATCTAACAGGAAAAAAATATATGCATATGAAATATTTGTTCATTTTTATTTGGCTAATTTTGATGTCCATATTTGTTTTTAATGAGTTTAACTGAAATAAAAAATATGTCCACTATTTTGCATTCAAAGATATCTCAACCCCTGTCCCTCCAGCTAAACCTGACTTTACAATGATGAAGACTGGACTTTTTTTTTCAGCTTGAAATGGATATACAGGTAAGTACAAAGTGTACACAGCTTAGAAAATGGATGAAAAAGAGCCTCAAAGCTACATGCAGACAGACAGACTCCATATTCTTTACCAGGTAACATTGTCTTTGAATACACTGACTCACAGACTTTTTTGTGCAGAGAAACTTACAGTTTTAGTGGTTGAATGCTGACAGGCAGGGGGCGACCGCGGTCTCCTTGGTACTCTAGAGGTGTTTCGAAAA
Organism: Tylochromis polylepis; assembly: GCA_015107715.1. Lineage (NCBI taxonomy): Eukaryota > Metazoa > Chordata > Actinopteri > Cichliformes > Cichlidae > Tylochromis > Tylochromis polylepis. Next base: position 5,878 of record VVHJ01028927.1, read on the forward strand.
GCAGTGTGTGCGCCCGCTGCGACCCATCTGGATGTGGCTGAGCCGGGCCGGGACTGGACAGGGCTCGCTGGATCATGATGTGCAGCGGTACAGGAGCTGGGCGCTGGGGAGACTCATTGGTCGGGCTCGGTGGGTCGAAAAGCATTGGTATGGGTTGGGGAAGCGGATGGGGGTAGGAGTGCTGATGGTGGAGGTGGTGGGTCTGTATGTGTTGGCGGGGTGGAGAAGGTGGTATGTGAGTCGGCAGGGGTGGGGACGGAGGAGGTGGAGGCAGCTGGAAGCCCACAGGGAGGCTGCTGTGTTCCTCCAGAGAAAGTGGTGAGGGGATGATGGGATGGCTTGAAGCAGAGTCCTCTGTGTTGCGTTTGGTGACTGGCGTGGTCCTCTTAGGAGGCATCGGAGGAGAGGGTTTGGCTGGGACAAGGCTAGTGCCCCCTGTGGCTTGGGTGAAGTCACCTGCAAACGGAAAAAGAGCTAATCCAACCATAATTGTTAAAAAAAAACCAGCTACAGCTTAGGCGTGTGAGTGACTTGCTAGCAAGTGCTTTACATTTGAATCTAGTTTGTCACTGTGACACAAGTGCACAAGCATCAGTCACACATGTATTGTATACCCAGTATGACAGAAGACATATGAATGCTGGGATTACATGTGTGACTGAGCATTATTGCATACGTACAGCAAGTTGGATCACATGACGGCCATAAACGCACACACTGCCCTAGTGTGACCAGTGTGCAGCGAGTGCCCCAGTTCACAGAGACAAAAAAGATGCATCCATGCTCTTCACAGCCAGACTCTAAACCTGCACCAACACTTTTTCTATTAGCGTAGTAAAGCTCATGAAGCTCCTAAACAAAAAGCTCAAATGCAAACCTTCCAGTTTTGCATGCACATTTGCATATTTGCTATTTGGTTCTTAAGACTTCAGAGGACAGCTTTAAGGCAACATTTCTGTTAAAAGCAGAGCCGTGCTACGTAAGGCATAATAAGTGGACAGTGCTGACAGACTTACAACATGCAGTAACCTACACTGTAATGGACTTCCTCGCTAAATTAAGTCAAGCCCTTATGTTAGAACCGTTTTGCCTTTTTATTCTTTCACCCATTCAGTCATCCATTCAAGTCCACCCACCCACCCATTCCATTTGAGTGAGAGATGAGTGGATTAGAGACATAAAATTCATTTGATGCATAGCAGAACACAGCTGGAACCCACTAAAGGCCCTCCCTTATTCAGAGGCAAAATACACTCAGCTGCACTCACACAGAAGTTGTCTCCTGCATACAGTAAGCACACTCATTATCAGCTTGTTATATGCATGCGGTTCTTATATACCAGTTCCAAAGGAAAGCAATGAAGGCCAGTGAACAAGTTAAAGGCTTTTCAGAAGACATATGTTGGCGGCAGGAAAGGATGCGACATGATGAAGTGTGCAGACTCTGAAGAGGGCATTCCAGAAATTGGCACCCCAGCCAAAGAAATACCAGGGGGCATCCTTTTACCTGAGCGCAGGCCTCCGGCCCGCCGGCACAGGTAGACAGGCAGGGACAGGTAGACATCATAGTCGCACTCTCGCTTCCAGCAGGACCAGTAGAGCGGAAGCTGAGCGTTTTCTCCCCCCTGCAGGGCGGAGACTAACAGGGACGAGATGGAGGCCTTCAGCTGGTATGTTTAATGAATGCAGCTACTTTCTGGTGCTGTATAAGTTGTTGATTTCATAGTTACAGTTGTGGTCAGAAGTTTACATCCACTCATCATGGGCATGAATTTCATAGTAATTCTGGGTTTTTAATGATTTCTTTGAACCGTTTAAACTTTTCTTTTTCCAGGGTGGAATGATTGCACAGCAAACATCTTTAATGGGTTTAAAAAACAAGAATTTGGTGCACAATCTTGAAATTAGCTTGGATTTTCTCTAATCCACACAGAGTCAAAACTAAACACACAGCCCAACTAATATCTGGTAAATATTCTGGCATAATGCTTGCTGGACATTTGACCACTTTTCTTGATAGAATTGGTAGAGTTTATTTAAATTGGTTGGCTTCTTTGCATGGATCCGGCTTTTAAGTGTAGTCCACAAATTTTCAACAGGACTGAGGTCGGGTCTTTGGAAAGGCCATTCAAGAAGCTTAACGTTATCCTGCTTTATACATCGCAAAACCAGTTTTGATGTGTGTTTGGGATCATTGTCCTGTTGGAATTTCTACCATCTAGCTGCTGATTTGAGGTGAAGTTGAAGAATTTGGATGTAGTCCTTCTTCTTCATTATTCCATCCACTTTGTGTCACGTACCACTACCCCTGAAAGCAAAACAAACCCAGAGCGTGACGCTACCAACACCATGCTTGATAGTACAATGTTCCAAGGTCGTGTCTGACCACAAAACTTTTCTCTAGAAGGAATTTGGCTCGTCCATGTGGGCAGCTGAAAATTTCAGTCGAGCTTGAAGGTGTCGATTTTGGAGCAGGGGCTTTTTTCTTGGTCAGTATCCTCCTGGTCCAGTAAAACCAATTTCCTGTCATTTCATGCTGACAGTTTGGGTCTTCTTCCGAACCTCGGCAAAGTAGTTGCATACCCATATAACATGATCTTATGTAAGTAAAGTGTCTGGTTGAGGTGTAACTTGCTAAGGAACATTTATCCAAATATTAGTGGGGGTGAGTGTATGTATTTGAGCCTGTATGTATACTTCGGACCGAGTGGATCGAGAAAACCCAGAATAAACTTGTGCACCAAAGTCTTGTTTTTAAAGTCATTACACATGTACGCTCTACGATCATTCCACCCTGGAAAAAGAACAGTTTAAAATGATCATGACGATGACAATGATGAGCGGATGTAATCTTTTGAACACAACTGTATATAAACAGAGTTGCACTATGAGGGAATGGTACTGTTTCCCAAAATGATAATCATAAAAAAAAGGGCAACCAAACACTTCATTACTGTTTTTTAACTAAACACAAAGGTGAGAACGTCATTACTATCCTTGTAACTGTAATAGGATCTCTGGCATTGTCCATTGTAACAGTATCCGCTCAATGGTGGGTTTCATTAACACCTTGTGTCTCAGCTGTTCTTTGTGCATAAACATGGCCACAAAACAAAGAAGCCTCCTGGCTTTTAAAGTACAGTTACTTCATAGTAAATTGTCAACAAGTGTACTGAGAAATTAGATTTCGAGGAGTTCTCTGTAGTGTAAATGTTAACCTGAAACTAGTGTAAGTTTGTAATGGACTCATATTGTATTCTATTTGTGTCAAGAACGACAATTAGTATAATAAATTGATGACAAATGGGGTTATTTTGTAATCCCCCCCGGACCTGTCACACAAGAATCTGACGACATATTGGAGCTCATGGAAATGTACCAAATTCATACGATGTCCTGGAAAAAATGAGCCAAAGTAGACAGCCTTGCCTAACTGGGAATTAAAACACGATCCCAGAAGAGGCAAACCCACAGAACCGCTGCACTGTATCTGTGGAAGGAGTGGCTCACAGCCACAAGAGTCCCTGTTATCCTCATAGCGTAAAATGCTGGAGAAGTTTCTGCTACAATAATCCAGGCATAATAAGTAATTAACTGGGGAAAAGCAGCTCATGCTGTTAAGATGGTATCATATACAGGATGTTGTGCTTAAGAGTTTACCATCACTGACGCATAAATGTACATACTGTATACGCCAGCTGGAAAACTACATGCTAAGTGAGCAGACATTCGGTTGTTGATGTATGCTTCACAAAAAGAAGTCCTCTCCCTGCAACATCTGTTAACCTAAGAGGCTACTGTTAGTAAAGGCTTACCCAGCATGGCCGCGTTGCCCCTGTTCACAGGCTTGGGTGGAGGCAGAGGGGGCTGCTTGGTGGGCTGAGAAGTGGAGGTAAGGGCAGCGGCTGAAGACTGCTGAGTGTTGGAACACGCAGAAGACACCGATCGAACAGGCTTGGACGTCACAGCCGATGGAGAAGAGAACTGGCTCGTGGGGTGGTTGGATGGAGTTCGAGGTGGGCACTCACTGCCAGGTTCAGGGGTGGAGCTCACCAGCCATTTTGGAGGCATGATCGCCTGTTTCGGTGGCAGAGGTTCACGCAGGGTGTCCAGGTCAGGAGCAAAATGGCTGTCTGATTCTAAAAAAAAGGAAAAAGCAACCAGCGGGATATAGTTTTATATCATAAAATGTAATTCCACTCATATAACTTTAAAAGTTACAGCACGTCGACTGAGACTGATAAATTTAAACAATAAATGATTGGTTTTCAGCTGTAGTACATATACTGTATTCTATTCATGCATGATCATAACAAATATACTTCAGTGAATTAGCAAAATCTCACCAAATATCCCAGTGGATTGCTATAAATGTTTCAGCTCAGAGACTCAGCGATGAGCCATTTTTCTACTGCTCTGAGCACTCCAAGCACTCTCTGTGATAGCACTTGTTTGAGAATGGCATTATCTAGGGATCAGCTGTGAAGATAAACAGAGTAGGCGGCTGCAATTACCACCAAAAAAACCCACCTCCCTCTGCCCACCCCACTATACCCGCGAGCCGGCCCCCACGCTGTTCCCACCGCTGCGCCCACACCATTCCTGCCGCTCTCAGGTTCAGGTTATTTATTTACAGAAGCGTTATCAGTGTGATGCCATGTAATCAAAGAGGAACTAATCCAGAGGAAAGCAGGAAGTCAGACTGAAGAACAGAGGGGGGGGGGAATAAAAGGAGGACA
>VVHJ01028927.1:18475-38479 GCA_015107715.1 Tylochromis polylepis
GAGCTGTTTCTAAAGATGGAGAGCTAGTGTGTTCGGCAGCATTCATTTTCTCTTCCTTTGCCCCACATAAAGCCACCACGCCGGGCTGGCTTCCAGCGAGAACTGAGCCAATCCGCATGAGTCCAGAACCTGTTGGCCTGACCTGGATAACAGACTGGGACAGGCTACTTCAGCAGGGAGGGAGACTAAGTCAGGTACGCACATATGTACATAAACATCCCCAGCCCCGTCTGACAAGAGCATGCAATGAGTCATTCACAATGGGGGAATAAAGAGAAACACAGTGAATCCACAGCTCACTCCGCAGCATTAACACTGCATTTAAAAAAACCACAACGCGTAACTTGGTACTCACCACGATTTTCCATTACAGAGTTTGAGGCACACCAATCAACATTTCCTGAAAAACACAAGTTTAATACATGAGACACATTCTCAGTTCTTCATTTCTTTTATTTTATACTTTTATATAATTCATTTTCTTCTATTCTTTCAATTTATAGCTTTTAATGATATTTCTGCCTTTAATGTATTAGGTATAACACTTTGGATTGTCTTCAGATATAAAGTATATGATATATAAATAAAACTCCTGTGCATCGACTTCAGTATAATTAATTGAATTTGCGCAACTGCAAAAAGTTGTACACATACACTACACAAAGTCATGGGTGGGGCGTGGGTGGTCGGGGTTCTCAGCAACAGTATAGCAGTATTTTTTCAGGTCTCTAGCATATTGATGATGCCACCTCCAACCATCCTATCCACTCTGAAAGAGAGAAAAAAAAAGGTTGATCACATCACAGTCTGACATACAACACACACCTAGGAAGAGAGATCTACAAATTCCCAGAAATTTTCCAATAACGCTGCAAAGACAAACCAATTACAGCTGGGCCTGAAAATACAGGCACACTGAATACAAGTCACAACCAGACAGATAATACTCCATCTCACGTTTGTGTCTCACTGTCATCATGTTTGTTTTCTAAGACAAGTTTGGATGAAACAAAAAAAGTAATTTCTAATACCACATTGAATCTATTGTGTATTTGAAGGAGCGTACAGTAGGAGAAAGAAAACAGAGGGAAATACTACAAAGGCCTTTAGAAGTCCTTGTGTAAGAACAACTGATACAATTTGGTCAAATTTTACAGCGCTTAAAGCAGAATATAGCTCCAGTCCACTAAATCACAAAAGGTCTGATGCCACAGTCATCACTGAATAAGTAACTGGAGTTTGTATCCATTGATGCATACATGGTGACGGTAATGAGAAAATGGCTTTCTGGCATTCGTTCAAATCAGAGTCATGTGTAAAATGACACTTCAGTTATGTAACTGCTCATGGACAAGCTCACAAATAACAATTTTATGTACTCAAAGTGGTGCACTGTCCATTCTTTGCAATAGAAAAGCTGGAAAACATAAGCAAAATCACAATACAAAAGCTCCGATAATAACTCATATCTTTCTTAAGGCAGCAAAGAAAACCAAGCACAAGTATTTACTAATTACTCATTAACAAGTATAATGGCTGCATAAATACAAGTAAAGATACACATTGTTGATGCACATCTAGCTAAGCTTTGTAGCACCTTCAGTCAACAATACATTTTGGGAATCGTCCTTCATTTGGTCCATCTTCTGTCATGTTGCCTTCAAATTCTAACACAGGACAAATGTAACTCACAAGTGCACAGACTTTACAACCACACTGGTTTGGACCACTCTACTGCAGTTTTAGGCAACTAGTTTAAATCAATCATACCCATACTGGGTATGATTGATTTAAAGTATGTAAACTGTCTGGTATTTTGGGGGGAGTGTTGAAGATGACCACGTATTGAGGTTTCTCGCATGATGTCATGCACACTTTGCTTGAGATTTGTTTGCCATCTTAGATGAGTCATAATGACCAGTTGCTATGGAAAAATGTGTATTCCCCAACTGGTTGGCACTGGTTCCTGGAGGTTGCTGGCTCTCACTGAATGAAACAGGATGGCAAAATGGTGCTGCACCAGAAACCTCCTAGTGACTGCTTTGGTTTCTGGCAGATTTCCATGTAGATTTCCTGTAGTTTTTCATGTTTGTCTGTAAACACTCGCTAACCGCCACTTCCATGCAAACTATGCATGACTGCAGCAATATGCTAGCAACCAAAGCAATCACAAGGAGGTTTTTGCCAACCAGTAAGGGAATACACATTTTGTGTGACTGGGGATATGGTAACCACTTTCCGAGCATATGCCAACAACCTCTGGCAACCATGTTGGGGAATATTCATGTTTCCCTCACACGCAGTAGTTGCCAGATGGTTGCAGACCAGTCTCTAAGCCTGTGTGAGTGGGGCGTCATCCACTTGATCCTATATCGTCACTGTGACTGTCACATCCAAATCAGCCGACAAGTTAATGTCACATGCTTGGTGGAATGATAATACCAAAAGGGTTAGGTATAGATTCAAGCGTGGTAGTGAGATGAGACAGAATGAACTAAGACAGAACTCCACCCTCTCAAATGTAATGTGTTGGTGGGGTTCTTAGTCATATACTGCAGGTACCACATATGGACATGAAGACATCTGAATGGTGGGGAATTATTTCACAATTTTCTGACATTTGTAGAAAATAAAACTATAAATAAAACAACATTACGAGTCTCTTATGGCATCTTTAAAGCTCCTTCAGGTGACTATTGTTGTGATTTTGTGCTATATTAATACAATTAAATTGAATTGATTTGAAGTTTCAGCTATAAAGAAAATAATTAGTTACTTTCTAATTCATTCATTAGTTATAGTCCCAGTTGAACCTGATTAATAATTCAAGACAGCGTGTTTGTTGATTGTTTAAATGGTTAAGCTTCAGTGACAGAACAAGACATGCAAGCATCATTGTACAGCAGAGTGCAAATTAGCCATTCTTAGCAATAAAATAGCTGAAATGCTATGGAAGCCAGATCTTTAGAGAAAACCAGGCACAAATGTTTTCTGTAGTGAGAAAACCACAAGCAATCTAATGTAAAAACAAAAAACAAACAAAAAAACCCAACGCTGGTTATAATTGTCAGTGGCCCAAACCCAAACCATAAAGGAGCCCACAAAATTCCTTCTCTCTCTTAAATATTACTGATGAGCTTCACTGCAAGGCAAAATTCTGGCTTTTAATGGCCCCTCATATCATCTTACATTTGAGGAAATTACTGGTCTAGGCAAACTGCAGCTTTATTGCCTTGTAACTTAATGGTTTTGCCAATGAAGGATATATTAAGAGAAAGTGTGCTGGCTGATGGTACTGGAGGCCCTTGACTAGATAATTAATGTCCTACCATGAAGTGAAGCTCTGTCAGTCTAAGGAAGATGTGATTGTATTGCAAAGTAATCCAAATATCACATACAAACAGTTCACTACCTATATAATTTAAATATACAACTCGATATTCAGTTTGGCATTCTTCTCCATTTCTCTTCTAGGACAATTTTCTGACAGGTCAGAGGTCAGCTTCCCTTTCAAAAGAAGAAGTGTGAGTAATGACACCTGCACATCAAACAGGCCAAACAGCACTCCCTGAAAGCACACACAATGGGCTTCAAAATACTGTAGCCTTCGTAGTGTAGCCATTCGCATACAGACTCATTCAGACTGGATGAGAACCCCAACACCACTGAGACGCATTTGCATTTGTGGTCAGAGATGAAATTTTTTACACTCCCGCCCAGTGCCACAGCCTTGGCTGGATGACTCAAAATAATCGAGCTGAGCGGTGAGTGTTCCATGGAAAGAGAAAATATCTCTGGGTTCTCAAAGTACGAGTGGATTAAAGGCAGGGGGTGGAAATTAAAATACTGGCACTTTTCCTGCAATTATATATATATATATATATATATATATATATATATATATATATATATATATATATATATATATATATATATGTGTGTGTGTGTGTGTGTGTGTGTGTCTGTGTGTGTGTGTGTGTCTGCGCACAGGATTATTCAACTACACTTCAGGCTTTTCATAAATAAAGAACTGGCTTGAGGAGATATGTTCCACAGTAAAATATTGTTCTGTTTCACTTGCTATTGTGACACGCACACAACCAGTCACAGATCAAAAAAAAGGGATGTTCATGGCCTAGTTCCTTGTTGCGTTGTTAACCCTGTACCTGCCTTTTCATTGTACAGAACAGATCGATATGAAAGTAATGTGTCTATAGAAACTGTGCAGGACCGCTGGGTTTTAACCATGAAAGATACATTCTCAGAGGCCGCTAACAGCTGCCATATATCCCTCCACACAGCTGGGCAAGCAGATCGAAGAAAACGGGATGCACACAATCAATTAATGACACAAAGTCTTAATTAGAGCTGAACTGTTCTGACAGAAGAATAAATTAGAAAAAGCCAAACTTACCTGCCCACCTTATCAATCACTAATCACAAACTACATCCCTCCATGGCCGATGATATCAGCCTGGCTCCCAAATCCCAAATACACCAACCAGGTATGTGAAAGTGACTGTTAAAGACCGCCTAGAGGTCCCGACTGTGTAATCTTCTGCGGAGTGCACACACCCTCACTGGCGCAGTCTACTAGTGTTGATTCAATTACGATGGGAGCGGAAATGGCAGCAGCTGGCTGAGTTATGCCATCTTTAAATAGCAGTCTGCTTCTCACTCCAGGGTTTTGGGCACAAAAAGCCACCAAATCACTGGAAGAAAGTAATTAACTCCACGCTTAAGTCCTAACAAGGCAGACTCTTACAAACTGAACACAACGACCAGCTGTTTGAATACAAGTTATTATCTGCAGCAGGTAGGCTGGGCTGAGGCATACTTACAGGCCAACTCCAGTGAGGCATCAAAAAGAAATAAGGATTGTAAAACAGAATGTGGCGATCGAACCACTGTTGCCGCGTCTATGCTTGGACCTTTCCGTAGGTGTCGGTCCCGGGCTGCACAGTTTCTACACCTCTTTCCAAAATGGATGGACGAGGGTGTCTGTTCCCAATCTGTGCTGGGAGAGCGTCATCACTGAGCCTGCCCCAGAAAAGTGCCTCTCACCACAGGGACCAGTGCCCCACTTTTACAAGGAGCCCAAAAAGCTCCTCGCCTTTGCTAAACTTTTCTTCTGTAGTGTCCTTCCACCTGCGTGAAGGCTGCACTGCAGGGGAACCGAGCATAACTTCAGTGAAGTTATTTGATTATCGCCAACAAGCTCTGCCACGGCACACATGTATGTTTACACACCGGAGCAGGCCACCCACTTCTGCTCCCTGCCAGCGGCTGCCCTGTGAACAAGGATTGATCCGAGACATTCAGCAGAGAGCTTATAAGGAATCTGATGCTCAGATCAGTCTCATCTGCGCGGTCTAACCGAATGAATCAGGCACAGCCGACAGCTTAACCATTGTGGTTCTCCTCTTAATGGTCCATTAAAGAGGAGACTTCCAGTGGGAAGTAGAAAGAGCCCGAACACAAGCCATGAGGCATCTTTTTTTTCTGCAAGAGCACATTAACTTCTAGAGTTATTATGGTGGATGGAACCACAGGAAATGGATGTCATTGCACGTTTAAGGAGAGAAAACACCTGATGAGACCATTAGCCAAGTTTTATCATCCGTCAGATTCAGTAGCTTCACAATGCACTGAGAAGAAATTGAGGCAATAAAATAATAGCCTTATTATAAACACATAAAAACACACTTTTATTCCTTTCCATCAGGAGGTTCTCTGAGATGGAAGTTTATCAGCCTGGTCTGGAGTAAATCTGAATAATTTACTTCACTCTAATTTCCTCATGGCAGTATAGCTTATAACGTCCTTGAAGAAGTATGCACTCTCCATAATAAAGGGCTGCGATGAATCCGTATAAGAAAAAAAATAGTAATATATAAAAATTGCCTTGCCAGACTTCCATTTCTCCAATCACACTTTGATGTCAGACACATGCACGTATATCGCGTCTTCCATCTCTGCTCTGTCCTAATTAGACCTACACGGACAGCGGATTTCTAATTGTATCGCCGAGATTAGACAGACTCTGACTTAACCGGTTTTCCTTCCCGAGGCAAAAATACAAAATTACCTGAGAGGCTGAATCGGACTATGTCGTAAAAAGCATCAGATCAAACAGCTGCTACTCCCCGGCACCAGGAGAGGAAAAACGCGAGCCCGTGCGTGAAGGCTCGCCGCACCGACCTGCCCTCTCTCTCCTCGCGAGCGGATCTCGCGCCTGTGGAGTCAAGATGCTGCCGGAGTCAAGCCAGCCACGAAGCGAAAACGGCGACTTCCGGTGTCACACCTCAAAATAAAAACTCTGCCGGTGGACACATTTTGCGAAAGCTAAAAAAAAACCCCAAAAACAAATAAACATAACTGAAGAGGGGTCTGTTATCCACCGATTTGTCATTGTTCCTGACATTTCCGCCATGCTGTGATTTATCACGCCTGCAGATGCAGGCCTTGAGGCAATGTATTACCCCTTTAAGTGTGCTAATTATTACTGTGAGCTGAAGATAGGCCTATAGGTGTTACAACCCACCTTAAATGCATCATATGTCCTTAAAAAGTAACCGAAATCCATGTTTTTTTCCCCCCTTCTTCTTCTTTTGCACACCAGCACCATCACTTAGAGATAACACAGATACAGGGACAATCGTTTTGGCCATCTCTCTTTCTCAGTATATTGTTTAGATGTAGCATATCTGCCACAATATGACGCGGATAAATAACCGATCTGCGGACCTCCCGACGACTCATCGGGACACATCATGCACATCCTGATCCTTTGTTGTGCACGGTCTCCTGAGCAGAGCATCAGCGGGGGAAAATGGAGTTCCAGGGTGTGAAACAATTGCAGCAGGGGCAAAGATGCGCGCTGACCCTGTGGCACTCGCTTTGTGCCGAAACACAGCACTTTCACGCGCAGCATCGCGCCGTGAACGTGCAAATCGCATTCTGAAAACCGCTGTTTCGCACCGGCCAACTTGGGAGCGCAACTTGCAGTTTATTGTCTGTGCAGACATCTCTGCAGCAAACTCACCGTGTCTGCTCCGGAGTCAGCAGCGCTACATCACTGCTGACGAACGTCCCTCCTCCGCCGCCTCCTCTTTTGAAAGTAGTTACAGCCGACTTAAAAATAGCATCCCGGTCATTTCCTCACCTCACACTTTCCCCTTCTTCCAGTGCCCGGTCCAAACATTTTGCGCACTTACCGGAAACCATCCCGAGCTGCGCATCTCGGTACCGGTAGTTCTCAGTGGGAGCGACAGCGCCGCAGTAGCCGTTGAGAATGCGGCTTCTCTCTTTGTTGTGAAGACTTCAATACCCACCAGGCTTTGCAGTCAACAGACCGGGGTGGGAAGGGAGTGGACGGGCACACCGTTATGTTGTCCAGCTTCACACTGTCAGGATAAAGACTCACTCTTCCCGTCCTTAAAAATAATAAAATAATAAAGGCAGCCCTGCCGTACAGATGGAGCCTGCTATCATTTTAACCCTCATATGAGGGTTATAACGCTGTAAGAATGAGACTGATGGCAAAAATAAATATTATTATTACATGTAAACATGTAATAATAATAACAGTGACAGCAACAACAACAACAACAACAACAATAATAATAATAAACTGGATTAAGTTATTGATGGGACTGTTGTAAAGCAATAATCTCAATGTATTTTATGCTCTGTAAAATTCTTTATTATTGTTGTTTTCCAGTATTTCTTCATAGAGACCATTCTCACACTAAATCGACTGGTTGCTTCCATTTTTGGGGTGCATATATTTGATCCTTTTTGAATTATTTAATGATTTGTCACAAAAAAATATCAAAAATCTTTCCTTAGTCGAGTAAATGGGAGGGGTAGAGCAGACCAATTAACCAACAGCGTGGAAAAGGAAAAAAAAAAATCTTCAAAATGACTCTTTGACCTGCTTCTGCCACCTGCCATTTCTGCTCTACAGCCATAATTTGACCTCCAAGTCATAAGAAAAGACTTGGAGGTGGCCCCATAGTGAAAAGCTGTTCATACATTCAGTTCTCCAAACCAGCTTTACTTAACTCTTCTTCAGTTGTAATAACAAGGATATGAAACTGCAGTCAGTTCTCCACTGAAAACAGGGGACAGTGTATAAAAATGACAACAGTTCATTCAAAATTCATGTCAAGTTCCTTAAATTAAAGCTGAAAGTCTTCACTTCGTGCAAATATTGATTGTTTGATCAACTGCGAACAGAGTCCAGCAAATTATGGACCCAACTGAATGGCAGTCTGACAGCAGCTGTTCAAACTCTGACACCTGCATCATGCAGGGGAACTGGACACACTCTTTCAATTTCAAGGATTTATCAGGAAATTTTAAAAAATGTATCTGGTCCTTAGCAAGCACTAAAATTATTTAAATGAACAACAACACCTGACAGTATCATTATTTATTTAACACAACTGAAACAAAATGATGCTTGTGTGAAAAGCTAAGCACACTCTGTGATTTAAAAGCTTGTAGATCCACCCTCAGCAGCAATAACCTGAAGTAACTGCAGAATTGCTGATGTCTTTCCTCCTTATTGATGACCAGTTAATTAAGCGCATTTAATTAGAAGCACCTGGCTGCTACTTACCCTGTTAATTACTATGGGAGCAGTAAGGGTACCCTTCGTTTTTCACACACTGCTTCTGCATTTCAGTTTAGTTTTTGTTAAATAAATAATGATATGGTGAAACACGTTGCGTGTATTTACTTTTAAAATCTGATTATTTTTTTATGTCCTGATAAGTAAAACCTTAGAACTGAAAGCAGCTATACTTTCTTTTTCACATGACCGTATGCACATTTAGATATAAACAAGCAGGCACGTTGAGTGATGGAAAAAGTTCTGGGAATGGGAATATTTTCTTCCAGCACTTAAATATGGCCATTCCACCTTTGAGATTGGGTGGGATTCTATTTTCTCAAGCATCTGGGGAAGTCTTGTTCTCTGACTGCACTATGCATTGTGCAATTTTACCACAGACCTCAAACTACACAGAGATCCAAAATCAATTTCTGCTGCTGGAGAAGTGAAAAAGGCTCACTATATATACCATTGCTAACAAAGTGTCCATAAGAGGATCTAGATCAATCCACCTGTCAGTGTCACTAAAACTGTAATTGCTAACTTCCATGCATTCCATCTGGATAAACTCTGAATTGCATTTAAAAATCAGAAAAGACTGCAGGGTAACACCTGCTCATGGCACTCCCACCAATCTAAGGGTAGAGAAGGCTGTTAATGGATATAACACCACCTCAACATTTGCTGGCATCAGTAAACACACAGCATAGGTCAGTTAAACAGCTTCCCAAGAATTTCCACAAACTGTCTTTTTCAAACCTTTGAGTATCACAGGTTACATCCCCAGATCAAATCTCTCTCTGCGTGAACGGACTAACACACTCTGCTGACAGTGAATCAGGCAAGAACACTGTTGTTTCCCTAGGAGAGGCACCAAGATCACAAACCAGTAACAAAACTGCCCTCAAACAGAAAATGAAACATGAGATTATGCTCAGTTGCTCAGTAGTAACTGAATAAGTACACTTGGGAGATGCATGTGCATTTGTTCTCTTTTGAGTGTAACTAGTGCAACATATGTATAGATAGGTCCACATAGCCACAGCATAATGCAATCTGGAATCTCATGCTAACTGTCTGATGAAAACCCCAAAAAGTTGATTCTGTTCATCTGGATGTAGCGTTTTCAGTGGGAGAAACTCATCCAAGTGACTTCTTCAGTAATGATCAAGGAACTGTCCTCACAGCCCATTGTTCTCCAGTGGGCTGGTTTCAGTCATTACGTAAATCTGCTGTTTATAAGGTTGGGGAAACCTGCAGTCAGCTGAGACTGAAGAAGTCAGCTGGATGAGTGACGAAACGTTTCTCCCACTGAAAACACTACATCCAGATGAACACAATCAACTTTTTGGGATATATCGCCAAAGGTATTCACTCGTCTGCCTTCACACACGTATGAACTTGAATGACATCCTATTCTTAATCCATAAGGTTTAATTTGATGTCGGGCCTTTGCAACTCTAATTGCATCAAACTCTTCCTGGTATGCCTTCCACAGGTTTAGGAGTGTTTATGGGCATTTTTGATTGTTCTTCCAGAAGTACATTTGTGATGTCAGACACTTGTTGGATGAGAAGGCCTGGCTCACAGAGGTGTTCTGTCAGGCTGAGGTCAGGACTCTGTGCAGGCCAGTCAAGTTCTTCCACACCAAACTTGCTCATCTATGTCTTTCTGCACTGGTGCTCAGTCATGTTAGAACAGGAACTGGATATGAAATTGTCCAAAATGTCTTGGTGTGCTGAAACATTAAGAGTTCCTGTCACTGGAACTAACCAACTCCTAAAAAACAACTCCACACCATAATCCCCCCTCCACCAAACTTTACGCTTGGCACAGTGCAGTCAGACAAGTACTGTTCCCCATGGAACCACCAAACTCAGACTGACAGATGGAGAAACGTGATTCATCGCTCCAGAGGACATGTCTCCACTGCTCTAGAGTCCAGTGACGGTGCTTTAAACCACTGCACAGGCTTGGATGCAGCTGCTCGGCCATGGAAACCCATTCAATGAAGTTCTCTACACACTGTTCTTGAGCAGATTTGAAGGCCACATGAAATTTGTGGATCGAGGCAGACTATGCACCTCAGCATCTGCTGACCACGCTCTGTGATTTTGCATGACCTACCACTTCATGGCTGAGTTGCTGTCATTCCCAATTGCTTCCATTTTGTTATAATAATAGTAACAGCTGACTGTGGAATATTTAGTAGTGAGGAAATTTCATAGCTGGACTTGCAGCTGTGAGCGACCCATTTTTTCACAAATGTTTGTAGAAGCAGTCTGCATGCCTAGGTGCTTGATTTTATACACTTGTGACCATGAAAGTGATTGTAACACCTAAATTCAATGATTTGGATGGATGAGTGAATACTTTTGGCAGTATAGTGTATGTCTGATGCCTCCAAGTTTTTAATGCAGGCATAAGAGGCTAGTACTTATCTAACTGTACAAATGTATTTGGTTCAAAATACATATTTTGTTTATATTTATGAAGTGAAAAGAAGATAAAAACAAACCTTGCAAACAAACATTTCAGAAACACATTTACTTGTAAAGTCTTAGCGCTTCATTAGTGCTCCAGGCTTTAATTTACTTGCTGGGATTTGCAAAGCAGGTCAAGAATTATTAGGATTTATCAGAAACTCTGACTCTTCAAACCCTGCAGTAACATCTGACAGCACCTCTGAAGTAAAACTGACAGAGGAGCTGGAAATGACTACTACAAAGCAGCACAGAAACTTCTATAAGGGCAGGCACAGAAGTCATGCCAACATTTTGAAAAGCAAGAAATCTTTCTGTCTGATGGACAGAAAGATAAAAATGATGGGCTGACACAGGCCTCGTGGTGCACCTTTCCATTGGGGAGAGGTGATGTGCAGGCAGAGTTAGCATAGGAGAGTCAGCAGAAGAAAAATTGTAACCTGTAAAGTACAGAAACACAAACAAGTCTGAGTCATTTCAGAGTTAAAACTGAGGTTTTCAGGTTATGGAGAAAAAAAAAGAAGATGCAGCTTTTGAAACATCTTGCTCAAACAGGCAAGTAAATATTCTGCTTCGAGGTTATGCTGCACCAACACAAACAAGACATTTTGAGAGAAATATCACAAAATTCATCCTGCAGTCAGTCAAGGAAGAAAAACCCTAGTGCAAAGAGAGTGACTTTTCCGAAAGGATAATGATCCAAAATGGAACCATTCATGATTTCATGAAACATCAGCTGAAGTGTTAGGAGTGGCCCTGACACTCCATGGACCTGACCATCATTGAAAATCTCAGCTGTAGGGTGATTTTCTGAGAGCATCCAGATTGAACCTAAAGTGATCTTCAAGAGGAGTGGGTGAAAATCCCTGCACAGAGAGCGTCTGTTACCTGGCTGTAATATTTGGCAAATGAGGGTTATTAAGGAGCAAGGGTGTGCAAACCTTGCCACAGTCTGTTATTTTGTTCTATTTCTTTTTAATTAAATAAAACAATTACCCTAAAAAATAAGTGTTTGAATCTGTTAATGCAGGGTTGTGTGTACTTCTTTTCATTAAACAACTAACAAGATATTTGCCCAGGGCTGCCCAAATATTTGCATACAAGTCTAAGAGTAAGTTCACAAATCATTTGCAAGGAGGAATCTGAATTACCACTCAGTCTTCTTTAACTTCTCTGGAAGTTTAGGCAAGTAAGCCCATGCCCTTTGTAAACAATGGCAGGATTATCTGTCATTAAAGTGGGCTCTGGAACCTGGAGAAGGCAAACAGTCCGCCTTCAGGCCAAGTCTTCTTGGCAGCATTTTCTACATGTGTACCTCACACCTTCCCTTCAGAGGTGTTCAGACATATTCTCTGGGTGTGCACAGCAGAACAAACAGTTTGTCAGCATTTCTTGACATGATGTGAGAAGACAGGTGCGGCTCATTTTTGCGTGAACTACACAAGAGGCAGTTAAATTATCAGTAAAGAGTGGTGGATCTGGGCATCGTACCAAATCAGACAGGAGAGAGCTACAATTTCAGTCCTTAACTTACCTGACAGGGCATAAAATCAAAGCCTGCCTGAAGACCCTGGTTGTCTCAGTTAGGGGTGATTTGATCTCTGTGAGCGCAGCCATGTAGGGCACTGCACACGAATTAAAAATATGCAACAAGGGGACACGGAACAAGAATATAATCACGATTAGGCTAGAGTAAATGTCAGACCAGGCCAAACAATTACAGACAATGTCAGTCAGACTTCTTCCTTTTGTGGCGGCAGAGCACGGAGCGAAGGAAGACAAGACAATCTGATTTGGTGCCAACACCAGCTGTGCACAGACACAATGTCAACACGGCAAGGAGGGAAATGTACTCTGTGAAAGCATCACTTTACACTTCGCAGAGGGGTGTGTGCTTGCAGGTGTGTATTAAACACCACTGTTGCTAGGGTGCATTTAGAAAAAAACAATTTTTAAACAAGCTTAGAATCAGAATCACTTGTGGAAAAGAAATAGAAACAACTATAGTAAAATGAGAGTGACTCTTTACATTTAATATGTCTTAACATGTGATGTAGTCATGAAAGTGTCTCCTTTTGCATTTTTCTAACATAGTTGAGCATGAATAAAGTAAACACGTGTGAGACAAGTATGTGATGAGTATGTGATGTAAACTCACTGGACACTTTATTAGGTACAGTTTGCTAGTACTGGGTTGGACCCCCTTTTGCCTAAATATTAATTATAATTGTTGATGACCTTGATGTAATTCTTGGGGGTATAGATTCAATAAGGTGCTGGAAACATTCCTCAGGTATTTTGGTCCATATCAACATGATAGCATCACACAGTTGCTGCAGATTTTTTGGCTGTATAACCATGATGTTAATCTCCACACCACATTCCAAAGGTGCTCTGTTCTTCTTTGCAGAACCTCTCAAACTCCATCAGGTTAGATGGGTGTCAGAGATTTTCAGATCTCTCAACAGAGGTTCAGTCGAGTTCAAATCTAGGCTGTGGCTGGGCCACTCAAAGATATTCACAGAGTGGTCCTGAAGCCACTCCTTTGTTATCTTGGCTGTGTGCTTAGGGTCATTGTCCTGTTGGAAGATGTCCCAGTCTGAGGTCCAGAGCTCTCTGGAGCAGGTTATCATTAAGGATGTCTCTGTACATTTCTGCATTTATCTTTCAGTCGTCCCTGAGTAGTTTCCCAGTTTCTGCTGCTGAAAACATCTCCACACCATGATGCTGTCACCACCGTGCTTCACTGTAAGGTGATGAGCGGTGTCTGATTACCTCCAGCTTAGCATTCAGGCCAAAGATTTTAATCTTTGATTCATCAGACCAGAGAATTTATCTCATAGTCTGAAAGTCCTTCAGGTACCTTTGGCAACCAAGTGGGCTGTCATGTGACAGAAGTGAGGAGTGGCTTCTGTCTGGCCACTGTGCCACACAGACCTGATTGGTGGAGTGATGCAGAAATGGTTCTCCTCTCTCCACAGAGCAATGCTGTGCTCTGTCAGTGATCATCATATTCTTGGCCAGCTCTAGGAAGAGTCTTGATGGTTCCAAACCTCTCTCATTTAGGCCTCCTCAGTGCTGCAGAAATTTTTCTGTACTCTTCCCCATATCCATGCCTCGATACAATCCTGTTTGTAGGCCTACAGACAATTCCATGAACTTCATGGCTTGGTTGGTGCTCTGACACGCACTGTCAGCTATGGGACCTTGTATAGACAGGTGTGTGTCTTTCCAAATCGTGTCCAATCAACTGAATTTACCACAGGACTCCAATCAAGTTGTAGAAACATCTGACAGAGGATGAGTGGAAACAGGATGCGCCTGAGCTCAGTTTTGAGTGTCATGGCAAATATTTATAATTATGTACGTGTTATATATATATATTTTGTTTGTAATGAATTTGCAAGAATTCCAAACAAACATTTTCATTTTGTGTTTGTGTGTTGAAAATTTGAGGTGAAAAATAAATTTAATCCATTTCGAAAAAGGCTGTAACACAACAAAATGTGGAACAAATGAACCGCTGTATCTTTTAAGAAGAAAAACATTGACATTTACTGTTGGAGGTGATTTCTTTTATTTCTTTTCCACATGGAAACCATTTAGTAAAAAGTTCAGATGTGTCTGAATTTGACCAAAGGAGGTGATGCACGTGTACTTCATGTGTGCTGCTGTAAGCTCTTGTAACAATGTCACTGCGTCCTCACACAGGTGTGAGTTTCAGCTGCTAACTTTGCTTTTTTAGCTTTTTTTCTCTGCTTTTTGTAAGCTTCTGACTTTTACTATCTGACCACCTGCTGTCTTCCTCCTCCCCCTCCTCTCGCTTGCCCTCGCAGGTGATTGACAGCTCAGAGGCTTACTGACAGCACTGAGCACACTCTTATCTTACAGAGAGAGAGAGCGAGGAAGGGAGACATTCTGTCACACCCCACTGCCCACACAATTCCACTACTGCACCCTGTGCACACATCCAAACATGCCTCATATTTAATGAATACAAATCCTTCCTATTTGCTTTTCCACAGATGAGCTGGAGCTCCTGCTGAAGCCAAAGTGCTCATCACATGTTTTGGAGCACCTCTGTTTCATCTACTCTCCCTCCTGTGTTTGTCCTTGCAGGTCCTTGATGCACCCTCTGCCATCTGCCATTATCTCGATGACAACAGTTGCTCTGCCCTCATCATCCTGGGCTTTGTGATGATGTCTCCGCTCGTGGTCGTGGCAGCGGCGGTTTTCTGTGGGCTGCTCCGAAAGTTTCGACTCCTGCTTTTCATTCAGCCAATCACGCACGCCTGGTACAGAGGGAGGCTGCTGGACTGGGCGGGCAGCATCCATGCCTGGGTTTGATCACAATGGAGAAGGTGGTGCTGAGGGTCACAGTGATTGGAAAGATCGATTTGTGCAAGACGAACCCGAGGTTTACAGATGGTTTGCAAAAATAGAAACATCATTATAGTCAGTACGACAGTCATACAGCAAATCCTTACTTTGTAAATGGTTGTAAAAAACATTTGACATTTTTAGAAATATTTGAGTCCTCTTTCCTCCTGACAATTTTGGTAAGCAGATCAATATCACCCTCATGTCTGTGTGGTGAAACTGAAGCTGCAAAGACCAGATAATTAGCTTAGCATGGGATAAAGACTGAAAACTTAGATTCAGGGTGAAACCCAAAACACATACATTCATATTAACCATATAAAAAGATATTCCAGTTTTAGAGGTGACAGTAGGGGGATTATATTGGCCTTTCCGGCTAGATGTTTCTGGGCTTTGTGCTTATCAAAGAGCCATCTGCCTTCACCCTCCTGTTTGAGAGTGAAGTCACCTCTCACTGATCTCTCAGACAGAATACAAACAAGTGTAGTTTCTAAAATGTCAAACTGTTCTTTCAAGACCAAGACCTGTGTTATTGTGTCATTTTTTTTTTTTTTATTAATTTGTCTACCCTCAGCCTATTTTGGGTAATTTTGTGATTTTTTTTTAAGTGACACTAGATGAGGGTTTGTTGGGTTTATGTGGCTTTTACACAGAAACAGACCAGTTTTCTTAGATATGTAGAGCTATCTTACAAGAATCTCAAAGGAAAACACATTATAGGCTCATTATTTAAGTAAACCAAATGCACATCAGAACAGACCAGAAAAAAAACATGCTAACTTCTTGGAGAGTGAAGGATACCTGCAGAGTATTCACACAAGCTTTAACAGCTCCTTAGACACAGCATTGTTGGTTTATTTTGAGGACATCAAACACCAGTTTAACTATGATTTTGTACAAAATCTGATATTTTTGTGATTTTGTATTTTCTGTTTACTAACTACATGGATGTTTTTAAATGTGAGATATTCTCAGAAATGTGAATTTATTTGTGGTTGCACTTAAGAACTCTCTAAAAAAGAAAAACAATTTTTTCCAAACATCAGATTAAAGCCCCGTCCACACAGGGAGCGATTTGTTCACTTTACTCTTGGCTTTGCCTCTGACAGCTGCTCACTAGCGGACATTCCAGGTTGCCAAGGTAACCCTCTAATGTACAGTGTTGTGCAAAAGTCTTGACCCACCCTTAATTTCTTTATCTTTTGCTTCCAAAAAGCCAAACTTGATTGTAATTTTTAAAAAAGTGGTCTTGAACATCAGTTTTGTTGTTGTTTTTTTGTTTTTATTTGAATTTTTGCACCAACAAGGTAATACCCAAAGTGCTATTAGCTAAGGATTTGGCATATCTCAGCATGAAGTGTTAGGCCTAAAAAATTATCTAATGCAGATGAACCGTATTTGAATGTCATGTCCTTAAGAAAGGACTTGTCTGCAGCAAAGTCCTGACACAGGACCTGAGTGGTGCATCTGTCCCTTCAGTTGATCCATCTACTGTTCATTCAAGATGATTCATTCAAATAATCAATATGCAGAGAGGAGGTCAGGAGACAGGAACAACAGTGAGTGTCTGCAGCCATTTGTAAAACACGGTGGAGGCTCTGTCATGGTTTGGGGCTGGATTTCAGCAAGTGGTGTTGGAACCATCAGAACAGCATCTGACTGACAACAGTTTCATTTTTCAATGAGCCCAAACACACCTCTAATTCAGTAAAAGCAAACCTGGCTAGAAAAGCACACAATGAAACACACCGAAGCAGTGTGGGATCATCTTGACAGAGAACAGAAGGTAGCCAACATCCAAAGAAGAGCTTTGAATGCCCTTTAAGAAGCCTGCAGAACTTTTCCTGAAGATTACTTAAGGAAACTACAAGAAAACAAGAGAGTTCTGTTCAAATAGAATTGTACAAGCTCTATTTTTGCCTTATACACTGCATTTCCATGTTTGTTTGCACGTTTCAATAAATTATTGCACCTAGTTCCAGTTTTCCCAGCAAATATAAAGAAACGAGGGGTGGCTCAAGACTTTTCCAAAGTTCTGTAGCTGATATCGTTATCATATGTCAATCAACGGCATCCTGTCCTCTCATTTGTAGGCGCTTCAATCGCTTACCTGTGATGGCGCTTAAATGATCTGCTTTTAATTTATGGTCCAAGTTGTTTGGCTTTTAAGAAACCCTTAAAAACAAGGAGAGTCGTGTGAAATGCACTAGAATTACTCTCTTGTGGTTTTTACAGAATGTGATGTTGTCATCATTTTGACAACATCTAATAGGATTTTATCCTATTAGACATTTTTGTAAGTTATGGCATAAAATATTTTTTGTGAGGTCACAGGGAACATAAAAGCTTTGATTGTGAGGCTCATCCTTGAGTCGAAGTGAGTTGTCATGCCAAAAATATGAAGCAGTTCCTTCATGATGTTAACAAGAATAGGGCTGACAGCAAGGATGGGCGGATAAATAACCTGAAATCATAAACGCCCACCCAGTGGCATAAAACAGCATTCACAAAGACTTCCATTTTGTCTGTTAGGTGACCTAAATTGACAGTAAAGTTTATTCCCAAAGAGTTTACCCAATGTAGCATCATCAGCAGTCACACCTTGTGAATATGGGGGCGATATGAGACATACTTCATTTTAATGGTTCTTTTAGATCGCATTGTGCCATAAAGAAACACCCTTCATCGTGAACACAACTAAAGTTGACAGCATGACAAAGTAATTGCCTTTCAGTGGGATCAGACTGTTAAAGAGGGATTTGAATCATCACATCAGGAGCTCATTGTGTTGCTTCTTTGCTTTCCGGTCCTTTAAATTCACCAGTGACACGCTGCACACCCTTTTATCTGTGTCCTTGCTCCATAGCTAAGTGTTCAGACTTGTGGCTTTGCCTCTCAGAAGGAAGAAATAAATTGTATTTTATGACAGCAGTTATTATTCATCCTCTGCAACTTGTATTATAGTAAATTATATGTATTTTTGAGCTTATTTATTTGTGTGTTTTGTTTGTGTTTATTAATCTGAATGTGCTTTTTTTTCTTAGATTATTAAAACACCGTTAATCCAACCAGATAAAGAATGGATTGAAGTTAAGACCAGTGTTTTGGAGAACTGTGTAGGAAAAAGGTTGAAATAGTTGTTGTTTTTTTTTTTTTTTATGTCACAGGGTTGTATACTACATCTGGAGTAAATTACTGGGAAAATTGCAGCAGCTAATTGAGGTTTATTTATTTTTTTGTTCAGCTTTCACTTCGGTGTTATCAACAAAACAGCATGTTGTGACCTTCCAACAATAAAAAAAGAGGACATCTCTTTGTCGACATGTCTCTTTTGTGTTGTGACCTGTTTTTGAAGGTTGGAAAGCTTTGATGATAGGGTAATAACATTTACTTCTCACGTTCTCTGAAGCACACAAGCCCAGCACACACTTGGATACTAAGAGGACACTATCACACCCATTTCTGAGGAAAACAATATGATAAAGTCTGCGATAAAACTAGGACACTGGCTGGTCACATCTGTGCAGATCAACAGAGCAAATGAGCTAATTAAAGGAAAATGTTGCCTCTGATTAGGTTTTCGTCTAGTCTGTTCTCATGATTTATGCTGCCCATTAATGCAGTTCAGCACTGTTCATATTGACAGATTAACACTATCCTGCAGCCTGAAGTGCTGACATGCGTCTGCTTTCAGTAGGATGACTGTTTGTCTTGCAATTTCCAAAAGCAATCTTCAGGATCTAAAGGATGTAATTTTGCTTGAATGACTCAAAACAAAAAAGTAATTTTGCTTGAATGACTCAAAACAAAAAAGTCTGGGCTAAGCCTAGAATCCCAAAACATGTTTAGCCATGCCGTATGGTTTTATCACACTACTCAGTAGTGAGTAGTGTTGTCTCACTACTGGTTTACTCAATAATACATTCTCACCAAAAACAATGTGAAAAAATGCCCTTACAGGCAGAGATTCAAAGGTTTCACATATCCAGTGGAGTATTTACCTATCTTAAAATCTACATTGACAAAAGTATTGGGTCACAATCTTAATTATTGAATTCAGGTATTTTCAGTCCCATTGCAACAGGTGTGTAAAATCAAGCACCTATATTTGTGAAAGAACGGAGCAGAGCAGCTATCTGAACGTTACTCCAACAGAGGTCGATTATCTTGTTAATAATTTTACCTCCTCACTACGTACGACTCTAGATACTGTAGCTCCTGTGAAAACTAAGGCCTCGAATCAGAAGTACCTGACTCCGTGGTATAATTCTCAAACACGTAGCCTAAAGCAGATAACTCGCAAGCTGGAGAGGAAATGGCGGGTCACAAATTTAGAAGATCATCATTTAGCCTGGAGAAATAGTTTGTTGCTTTATAAAAAAGCCCTCCGTAAAGCCAGAACATCTTACTATTCATCACTGATTGAAGAAAATAAGAACAACCCTAGGTTTCTCTTCAGCACTGTAGCCAGGCTGACAAAAAGTCAGAGCTCTATTGAGCCAACCATCCCTTTAACGTTAA